>CM060949.1:187226233-187439394 GCA_030765055.1 Mantis religiosa | reverse complement strand
AACGTCCTTTCAACTTATTTCATGTGAGTTTTACTTCTGGAGATATAAAGTTTCCTGGATTTTTTTTGTGCGTGTGTGTGTGTGTGTGTGTGTGTGTGTGTGTGTGTGTGTGTGTGTGTGTGTGGAATTCACGTCCTCTAACGCTAAGTCCCATCGTACGATGAATGGAATGGGCGAAATGATGCTCAAATAAGCCCGGGGTCCATAGAGCCCAGAGCCACCCCCCACTTGTCTTTCTGGACCAGGGAAAAACCCGGAAAAATCTTATTCAGGTTACTCTCCCTGACCGAGATTCGAACTCGGGAGCTCTTGAACGTGAGGCAGACATACTACCACCACGCTACCGAGGCGTTATAGTTGCCTACTTGATGCATATCTCGTTTATATCAGCATTAGTCGTGTAATGTCGGATAAGTCAGTCACAATAAAAACTGTCAAAGTAAGTGTTAGACATTGTACTAAAGGTCAGCAATATTGGTAGCATGGCTCCGGGTACTGAGTTCAACTTTCATATGTATCCAGTGAGGGTACATGTTGAACTTACACAAGTCTATGACACTTGTACCGTTACTATGTTTAGTACCAACATCTGTAAGGTAAAACAAAACAAAAGCATAACAACGGGGCAACAGAACTGAACCATAACGTTCCAGAAGAAGAAACATAAAATAAACAGAAATAGTTAATGGGAATGGCAGACAAGCATACGTTTAAATGTAATTATGGACGAAAGTTTAGTACTTATGAAATAAACAGTTTAATGATGATATATATTTATTGTGCATATTCTAAAATCTTACAATTTACAGCATTTGGGTACATTTATTTGTCTGTACTTTGTTGCTACCTTGGCTTACGTGACACCCTGGTCATCTGCTCTGCCAGGATGCTCTTAACCTCCATACCTCCTTGTTACTTAATTAGTCCCTTTCTTCCCACTCATCTTCCTTTCTTATATTCTTTACGTTTCTGACCCATTTTTCTTTTACTTTCTGCAAGAACTCACCAATTCCTCTTACCAACTTTTCCTTCCTGTGAATAAAGATTTTTATAGCTACCATCCTCTTCTCTACATTCTCCCATTTTTCTTCCCAAAACTTTTCTCCATATTGCAACCTCCTCGCTTTCTTTTTCCCCACACAATTCACAAATTCCCTTTTCCCTACCTCTTATCTCTCTTAGAAATATTATTCCTCTTCTCGTCCAAGCTAACCCTTCTCTCTCTTGCCTATTGCAGTAATCTACATATACTTCTCGTCACCAATTTCTTTTTATTTGCTTGTAATATTGCAATGATTTCATATTTTCTAGACTTCCCCATATTTCCTGTGTTTCTATATCTTCTATTCTACATTTTACTAATTTACCCACATCGCTTGTATTCCTTTCCTCTAATCTCCATATATCTACAATCACATAGCACTGCTTGTTAATTAGTGGTGTGGTAGCAGTCGAAGGAAGTAAGTAATTTAGTTTAATATTGCTTAAGGTAGAAATTTCCTAAATTGTGATTTATAGTAAATAAATCAAGGAGAACTTGATCATCTGCAACACCCCGCGACATCTCCGGATAAATGAGCTAATGCTGTAAGGAGCCTCTGAGTTTTAATGAAACCCTTTAAACTACTTTCAGAAATGTATCCGTTACAAACACGAGGTAGTCTCAAAAAACTCACGTCGGTGAAGTGACATTTGTGAGTAAATTAGAGAAAGATTTACAAATTATTATTATCAGATGCTAGTTCCAAACAAATTGATTATAACTGAAAACACTGCCCTGCCTGAACAATAAAGCGATGACAAATGAAAGTGAAATGCGTTTAATTATATTTCCTTTAGAAGGTTTTCTTTTGCACATACAATTATTTGTTCCTTTTCTAGTGTCTGTAAATGTACAGTAACTATTATTTGATTTTACAGAATAAAAGGTAATTAAATCCAAGGTATAAATTGTGAATTTGTGGGTTCGTGAAATTAAAAGTCCGATTGCACCGCTCAAAACTGTTCTTTATTTCCAACAAATTACAATCGGAACACTTGCCGATTACACAGAATTGCGTAATGCACACAATTACAATTCACCAGTTCGTCTGTCACCGGTCCACTGCACGCAGTTAGGTACACTGCTCCGATGCACGTAACCAGTCCGTTCCCTCAGTGAGGGCTCCTCACGCTGCCCGCCAAGAACTAACTCTCCTCCAGCCCGACGCGTTGCTTGTATAGGACCAACTGGCCAATCTAGAAGGTTCCGGATTAGATGAAATATCCTGTATGTTCGAGAACTCCGGGGGAGGGGAAAGAGACGGCACAATGATGTTTTTCCAGCCCCCCACGCTACCGCTATAAGACAAATGAGTGGGCGTTGGCGAACGCCTAACGTCCGGCCCCACTGCCGGTCGGCTCCACAGGAAGTCCCGACGTTTGGGTGACACTGCTCCCTCCTCAAAGCTGGTCGTCCCGAACAGCACCATCATAGAGTGCCAGGCGATCCAGGTGTACCACCAACATCTTCCCTCGGGGAACCTTTTGGATGCCGTAGACCACGTCGTTAATCCCCTTCACCAACCGGTACGGTCCCTGCCATGGCTTCTGGAGCTTCGGGCAGCGTTCCTTGGTCCAGGTAGGACGGTACAACCAGACCAGTTCACATTGCTGGAACCCTTGGCTGTTGGCTTGCCTGTCATACCTGGTCTTCATGCGGTCACTCGCCTTCAGAATGTTCTGGTGAGCCATCTCGTGCATGTCGTGGAGATGGTCTACCAACTTCTCCACATACTCGGTCCTTGGCTGTTTCGCTTCCGGAGGGCTTCCAAAAGCCAGGACACAAGGGAAGCGTAACTCTCAGCCGAACACTACGCTGGCTGGCGTCATCCCAGTTGTCGTGTGTAGACGAGCGGTAGGCCAGCAAGAACAGAGGCCCCTTGACGTCCCAGTCTCGCTGATGGCTGGCTACGACCTTCCTCAGGTGTTCCTCTAAGGTCTTGATGTACCTTTCGACCATGCCATCCGACTGGGGATGTGGCGGCGTCGAGCGGGTCTTGTTCAACCCAAGCCTAAGTAGTGTCTCCTTCACCAGTTTAGACTCAAAATTGGTGCCCTGGTCACTGTGCAGCTCTAACGGTACCCCAATTCCACAGAACACTTGCTCCACGAGACAGTCTGTGATTGGCCTTGCCACTTGGTTCGGGATGGCATACACCTCAGGCCACTTGCTGAAGTAATCCACGACCACCAACAGGTACTAGTTGCCTCGGTCGGACATCGGAAATGGTCCAGCTATGTCGAAGGCGATCCGTTCGAATGGCACTCCGACGTTATACTGCTGCATGCGACCCCTGCTCCTAGTCCGGGGGCCGCGACTCGCTGCGCACACGGGACTTTGACGGCACCATCTCTCAACGTCTGCCCGGAGCCTCAACCTGTAGTAGAGCTGCCGTAGTTTGTAAATCGTTCGGTTCGCTCCCAGGTGTCCTCCTGAAGTACCAGCGTGCACTTCCTCCAACATTTCGGGGACCTTAATTCGGGGAAGTACCAACTGTTCACTCTGCGTCTCCACATCGGGTGATTCCCGTACCCGGAACAGCACGCCCTCTCTGGTCTTCAAAGATTACCATTGGGCCCCGTACGACTTGTAGGTGGCGCTCCTCGGTACAATGTCCTCCCCTGGTTGGTCTCGTCCCTGCCTCCAACTCCCTCAAGAGTGGCCCCAAGTCTGCGTCCGCCAGCTGCTCCCTCCTCAGGCCTGTGCTATCCCAGCCATCCGCAGGCACTGCCGTGACTACTCTAACTGCTGCGGCAGGCTCCTCCTCCACTCTTGTGCACTGGCCGCACTCTTCTGGACAGGGTCTTCAAGACATAGCGTCTGCGTTACCGTAGCTCTTCCCTCTGCGATATTCCGAAGTGAAGTCGTACTCCTGCAGCCTCTGAACCCAAAGTGCTGACTGGCCTTCCAGGTTCTTAAAGCTCAATAGCCTGGTTAGGGCGGAATGGTCAGTCCTCAGGTGGAATGGCTGACCGTACAGGTACTTGTGGAAGTGCCCCAAGGTCTTTACTACCACCAATAGTTCTCGCCGGATGACGCAGTAGTTCTTCTCTGGCTTGGATAGCGTCTTGCTGTAGTAGGCTACCACCCGCTCATGGCCGTCCTGTATCTGTGATAGGACGCTTCCAATGCAATGGTTGCTGGCGTCGGTGTCCACAATGAAGGCACCACTTGGCTGTGGAAATCCCAAAATTGGAGCACTGCACAGGGTCTTCTTTAGGTGCTGGAAAGGGTATTCGGCGTCTTCTGTCCACACATAAGGCAGAAGTTCCCCTGCGAGGCGGGTGAGGGGTTTGTTGATGTTAGGGGACCCCTTTATGAAGCGTCGGTAATAACTGCACAGCCCCAGGAAACTGCGCAATTCTTTCTTATCCATTGGGCGAGGCCAATCCCTCAACGCCTGCGTGTTCCCCGGGTTTTTGGCCACTGTGGTTGCTGAGACTATGTTGCCCAAGTAGTTCACTTCCTTGCGGAAGAGCTGGCACTTCTTCGCCTTCAGCTTCAAGTTGTCGCCTGCAAACTCTGTAGCACTTACTCAGATTCTCGAGAACGTCTTCAAAAGTCTTACCGACGATTATGATTGCCAGCTATAGCAGGCAGGCGTCGTAAGTCAGTCCTCTAATCACTGACTCCATGAGACTTTGGAAGGTAGCTGGTGCGTTACAGAGGCCAACGGGCATAACCGTGAACTGCCAGAGCCCTTGGCCTGTCGAGAATGCGGTCTTCTCCTTGTCTCTTGGGTCTAGAGCTACCTTAAAGTAGCCCGACTTCAAGTCCAGGGTCGCGAACCACTGTGCACCAGCTAGCGTGTCCAGGGTGTCGTCAAACTGGGGTAAGGGGAAACACTCCTTCAGGGTGACAGCGTTCAACTTTCTGTAGTCTACGCAGAAGCGCAGCTCGCCGTTCTTCTTCGTCACCAAGACTACAGTGGAACAACAAGGGCTGTCACACTCTTCAATCACTCCCCTGGATCTCATGTCCACCAGCATGTCTCGTACCACCCCTTGCTTCGCCAGCGGAACGCGTCTAGGCTGTTGCCGAATAGGCCGGGCGTCCCCAGTGTCCATGCGGTGAGGCACTTTGTCCGTGCGGCCGTAGTCAACTTCACCTTAACTGAAGACGCGCTGGTATCGTCTCTGCAGTTGTCGAAATCTCTCCAGCTGCTCTGTGCTTAGGAGGTCGGCCGCTCTCTCCAGTAGGCCTTCTAGCCGGGGCTCCAGGTGTTGCATCGGCACTGGCACCTGTGTCTTGTCCATTTCTCTTACGCTCACCACGGGCTCGCACATTCCCAACTCCGTCCCGGCCTGGAAGTCGTGATCGGTGTCCGTTGGATTTAGCAGCCTCTCTGGCATGTCCTCTCGGCACGGCAGCAATGCCCTGGCTACACATAGTCCGGTTACAGGCATCTTCTTGTCCAGCACCACGATCCTGGTTCTCTGGCCTTCCAGTCGCGCCAGCACCACCACCTCGCTCCTCGGGGGACAAGCACGTCTTTGTTCAAGACGACCCTGCAGATTCCAAGGCGCTCTTCGGGTTGGCGGAGTATAACCTCTTCTCCGTTGAACCGCAGAACCTTCCTGCCGACGCGTACCGTCGCCTCGTGGCTACTGAGGGCATCCAGCTCCAGAAACATCTCCTCAGCCACCTTCGCGACGAACATTCACAGACGCACGGCACTCCATGCCATGGTCAGCTCCAGCAGGGCCTCCTTCTCCACAGGCAAGGTGTCGCCATACCGCGACCAGCTGGTATGGTCGGCTCGGCTGCCTTGTCGGCAAACCCTTCGCCACATCACGTCTGATGATGGTCACGGCTGCCCTGGTGTCCACCAGCACGCGGCACGGCTTCCCTTTCACCCAACCGTCCGCGATGAGGTTGTCACCCACACACCGGCTGACGGCACGTAGTGTCACTCGAGGGGAGGGTGCTGATGGCGCCGAGGTGCCCCTCTCCACGACGGCTCTTACTCGTTTTCCGGCTGCTCTTCCTGGTGTGGGCAGTCTCTCTCCAGGTGTCCGGGCTGTCCACATCCCCAACACAGGCCACTAGGTCTTTGCCGGCGTCCTTCGGCTGGTCTTCTGTCTCCGGTGTAGCGGACACTCCTCGTTCTCGACGTCGGGATAGCTGTTACTTTGGCCACCTCTATCCTCAATGCTGCCGTTAGCGCCTCGTGCATGGTTTTATAATCGCCGAGCATTAGGCGCTGACGAATCTCCGTGTCTCTAAACCGTCAACGAATATATAGGCTGCTTCCCGGGATACGAACTCTGGTTGTTGGTCGACTAGGGCCTTGGTAGCCAGTTGTTCGACTGCCAGGGCGAACTCCTGCAGCGTCTCCCCTGGCTGCTGTGACCTTGCCTTTAGCTGGCTGCGGTACGCTGCGGCTAAGCGGTGGTTTCCAAAACGATTCTCCAGGGCCTCCCAGATGTCCTTGGGCGCCACCGTTGTCTGTACCGCGTTCAGGACTTCCGCGGCCTGTCCCTGTAGGCTGGCTATTAACTGTGTGGCCTCCTCTGTTGACCATTTGTTGTGCTTGGCCACTGCGTCGAACTGGCGGCGGAAGACCTCAAACGTTGACTCGCTGTCATATTTTAGAGTTTTGACGCGCGCCGATGTTGTCTCGCGTCCCGGCGCCTCGGCCTTCAAATCCTTCAATCTCTTGCCGACGACGTCCTCCACTATGGCGTGCAGGGACTTGGCGTTACTGTCAGCCTTTTCCTCTAGGTCATTAAAGCGGTGCGCCAGGTCCTCGACGCGCTCGTCCACTTGGCCCTTCCGCTTGTTCAGCTCCGTTATGTCATCCCTCACGCCAGCCAACTGTTCTTCAAATTTGCCGGCAAAGGCCTCCTTCGCCGCTTTAATTTCCGAGGTCAATTCGGTCTGTATTTCTTCCATCTTCTCGGTGATGTTGTCGTTGGCCGTCTTCATTTGTTTCAACTCTGTGGCCAGGTTGTTATTTGCCGCCTCCGTCTTCGCTGTTAATTCGGCCTTCATTTCTTCCATCTTATTCAAAATGCTTTCCAGTGCCACGTCCATCGTTGTAATGTTCGGTGATGTTGTCGTCCCGCTTCCTGACACCAGTGTGACTTTGTGGGTTCGTGAAATTAAAAGTCCGATTGCACCACTCCAAAATGTCCTTTATTTACACCGTATTACAATCGGAACACTTGCCGATTACACAGAAATATGTAATGCACCCATTTACAATTTACCAGTTCGTCTGTCACAGGTCCACTGCACGCAGTTACGTACACTCCTCCGATGCACGTACACAGTCCGTTCCCTCACTGGGCGCTCCGCACGCTGCTCGCTGAGAACTGACATTCCTCCAGCCCGACGCGTTGTTTATTTAGGACCAACTGGCTAATCTAGAAGGTTCCGGATTAGATGAAATATCCTGTTTGTTCGAGAATTCCGGGGGAGGGGAAAGAGACGGCATAGTGATGTTTTTCCAGCCACCCCTCTTTACCGCTATAAGACAAATGGGTAGGCGTGCTCAAACGCCTCCCGTCCGGCCCCACTGCCGGTCGGCTCCACAGGAAGTCCCGACGTTCGGGTGACAATATAAACCAAATAATTACAATATGTTACAAAACTTTTTAGACAAATACAAATCCTTTTCCCCATGCAACATATTACAGCAAGAGCCATCTCTGGACAGCATCACGCGTTTGGTTGTAAATAACCGGAAATTTTTTTTCTTGTTCGATGATCAATTTTACTAAAACCGTACAATAAATGTACTCTGTACACTCTGCAGCTTACACTAATGTACGACACCAGACTACTTTCTGGACCCACTCTTTCATAAAGGCAATTTTACATTTTCTGTAACTTCAAAATAACGTTTACGAACCAGTTTCATTATATATTTCATGTACGTACGGATCGTTAGTGTTAAATGGTTCAACAAATTCTCCTTTTAAACTCCATACTATTTCTATTAAATTACGAGAAACACAGAACGGAGTTTAAAACGTTAGCAAATATTGGAAAATCGATACTAAGAGCAAACAATAACTCGAAATTCGTTAATAATTTAGAATAAGTAGACTTAAAATCTGTGCTTTAGCAAGGTCTGCAGTTTGATGTTCCAAGACGCCATCTATAATCTTATGATTTAACAGTTACAGGGTGTTATGAAAATGTAATCATAATAAAAGGAACTTTTAACTATAATGAGGTAATGAAAGATATACATTATGCATTAGACATCACGTTATTAGTGATATTCTCCCAAAAAGAAACAAAAAGTATCGGTCCAGTTTGCTTGACCAATGGAGAGCTGTTTGAGGTGTATATTTACATCTCTGGAAGATAAATGGTCCTTTACAGATAACTAAATAAATAATAATGTTGCCGTTTAGCAGTACAGACAACGTCAGGAAATATGATTATAAACATTTTGGTATTAAGCTAAGTCTACTCCGATGTACTAACTCTATTTACAATAGCAGCATTATACCTGGTTATAGTTTGGCCTGCAGTAATTAAATAGACAGATGGGTTTTTCACACATCACATGTTTCGTTGTACGTTGACAATGTACAGGGTTTCAGTGTAACCTCCAACTGCCAGTCAATCAAAATTTGAATATCAAACCGGCCTGGTGCCTCTACCACGTGATAGTAGTGGGTTTAGTAATGATTGATGGCCACTAATTCGGTTTACAGCAATGTTCCTATGACTAATACATAATTATATCATATTTAATTTTAAATTTTGAGGCTGAATATGTGTTCAGGGACTTTCAACAATGATTCCTATATACTTCAATGAAAGGTATTTTGTACAGAATTTTGTGTGAACCTGTGTCCAGTTAATTGGATGTGTGATTTCACAGGAAAATGTGAAGCAAGTGACAATGCTGTAGTGTGTCTCACCAGCGCTGATGTATTGGGTTGCGAACGGATATTGGCTAATTCAAATTTCTGTTCAACTTCCCAATTTGTAGCTGTTTGGTGTTCTGTGTGTACACAGAACCATGTATCAGATTTTGGTGAAGAAAGAAGTTTTCTGTCTGACGGACTTTGGTCACAAACAAGTAAAAGAGAATACATCTTGAATTTATTTGTGTAATATTGAAATTTTTAAGGATTTGTGTAATATTCGTAGCACTTAGATAGACGTGATATTTGTCTACTATGTGAAAATTGCCCTAACGTAACAACTGCTAGTATTTGTACCGTCTTTTATATCCTGCCGGCCGTGGCGAGAATTTTCTGATAGTAGAATGCTGTCGAGTGCCGTTATTTAATCGTTCGAAAACAAATGCACACTGTACCAATGTGTCTCACTTCCAGCTTCGTGAAGTCAGCCAGTAGCATTCCTTGAATTGTGAACATAAAAGAACCTGGAATTGACTAACACTTAGTTCCTCGAGCACTGGAATTGTGATCACAATCTAATAATCATCACCACTACTCAGCATTTAATCTACCCTTATAACTTTCTACCTCCTATAAACAAAAGCAATTCGCTTCATCAAATATGGCGCACGTTTGTGCACTTGTAATAGGAAATATGATGAAAAATATAGCAAACCTTACAGAAATATACTGTCATCACTACAATTGTACGTTTATGATGAGTATAAATCTATATAGTTAAAATATTTGGAACAGAAGTATTGAAGTCCACAGAAGAAACTTGCTGTTATCACATATACAAGTGAATTTTTGGACGCTCGTCTTAAGATGTTTCCGTAATTCCTCGAGAACCATGCCTTCACGACGTACACGGGATGTCAGGCTAGTGTGTTGTGAAAGGCTTCACTGATACACCTTGTCTGTTAGTATTTTGTATTTATAGCACATATATTGTTGTTTAGAGCAGACTACTCGCGTGTTAAGAGGAACCTGCTACACTCTGCTCTTTAATGTCCACTTAGGCTAACGTCCGAGATAAGACTTGAGACACTAGGAGACACAACAGCTGTTCTGACCAGCTGTTCACTGATTGTTTTGTATATCAGTAACTTTACATATGTATATATAACTCCTTTCTATGATAATTACAGGTCACAGACGAAGTCAAACATGAGCTGACCAAAGATTTGTCCATTAATGCAAGTTCAAGAAAGAAAAATCCTTACTATATATTCAATTTTGTACACTTCTATTCCCACATGAAACAATTTGTTCGTTCGAAGATGCGTTCATAGAAACTCTAGCCAGTATTTCTTTTCATAAAATTACACACAATTAAATATGAGCTCTGTCTATAGAACATGTGTAAGTAAAATGTGCTACAAAACTTTGTAAATAATTAGAAGTATTCTTCCCCGGTATAAGCTATTACACGTGGTGCCATCTATAGACAGCAACACGCGCTCGGCTGCCAGATGTTTAGACATTATTTCCCTCCTGGCGGAGAATCCATAAAACTAAAACAATTGTCTCTTACACATAACACATATTCATATAAGTAACTTAATGCTGTGTTCACATATTACTGTCTGAACCAACTCTTTTTCAAAGGTTTACTTGTCACATCTGTTTTAAATTTTGGATAAGCATTTACAGAACGTGTTTAATTACACATTTCGTTGTAGATACAAGAGTGGTATAGTTAAATGTTTAAACAGCGGGTCAACTATGCTCCTTGCTATTGCTGTTAAATTACGACAGATACAAGAATGGAGATTAATAAAGTTATTGGAAAACTGAACATCTCAAGTCAAAGTGTTCATGTGACTGGGATTGAAGTCACGATCTAAGAAATACGAATCATCTCACTCCATAATACTTGCTGTAGTTTGTTGTCGATGTCCATTTGTCAGTTTTCTAATCAGATATTTAAAGTTAGTATACTAGATAAGTGTCTACACAAATATTGTCCACTAATGATTACTTAGAGTATATTAGACATAATCAGACACACGTCACGTGATAACTTCAGTTTAGCGTTCAGTAATTGTAGAGTTCACCTGTTTAGTTATTGCTAGAGTGATGTTGTTTATATGTAGTTAAATTAGGTTTATGAGTAAGTTCTGTGACTGTAGGAATTCATTTGTCAATATTTTTGTTTGATATACATAAATGTACTATTGGCAGTATGTGGAATTATCTTTTGTGTTTCCTACAGTTTGTTTTGGTTCTAGCTCAAATAACAATATTTGTAGACCACTACATGGCTGAGCAGATAGACCGCTCGACTCTCGCCATGGCGGTTCGGGTTCGATCCCAGACGTACGTAAACTTAGACTTGTGGTGGACAACACGGCACTGGGGAGTTTTCTCCGTGAGTTTCGGTTTACCCAGCCATCTCACCACCTGCGGTGCCGTATGTAGTAAAAGCGGGCGTTATACACTACACTTTTCATGTCATAAAAATATTTGTAAGTGACGTATGCTCAGAGTGAAAATGTTCAGGTGCGATAGCATTTCCTTACTTTTGATAGGACTGTAGTATGAAATTAAACGAAAAATGTTAGAGATATCATGTTGTATTCCTAACAAAAAGTTATAATTAAACAAGCGAACATAAATTTAGAGCTACTGAATGTATCTAACTCTCACTGATACAATTGTGATATTCCACTTAGTGTATAAGAACGGCCGAAGTGACAATTCCTTTGTTATTATCTTTACAACAGTGACAGGTAGAAACAATAAAAAATAAACAACTCCATGTAGCGAACACTTTTAATTATATATTAAATGACGTTTATTGCTGATGTAACTATAATAACTAGCAGGTTGGTAATTCTGAGCCAGTGTTTTTATCTAGTTGACATTTTACCTTCAAGTTGCCATGGACACGTTTCACACTAATTCTACATTAAGAACGATTTTCATGAAGAAGCTCTAATTATACTAGTTAACAAATATTTACGTTTTGCTTACCACGGAAACAAGAACAGATTACTTCATTTAACTCAAACTTTATAAATATAAAAACATGTTTCGCTTCTGTGTGACAGAGCTGAGGCGGATTCACACAAAAATGCCAAAATATTTCCCTTTGGTAGAGGAACGTGAGGTTATTGTCCATGGAGACGCACTGTATGAGTGTTTTGTCTGACAACAATAATAAAAGGTTCAATAAACGAAGTATCGACTCATCAAGCAGATGTTACAGCTCATAGTTAACTAAAAGAAATAACAATGCAAGTTCAAGCAATTCTTTTATCCTCTCCCATTTCTGTCTGTAATCAGAACATACATTTCAACAATTCCCTGTCACAGTAAGTTAAAGGGCTTAGATGATAACGTGAACTTCAGGTTGCAGATCTGGGACAAAATATTACATATCTCCCTTCATCGCATTGCAGAGTTCTGCTGTTAATGCAAGGTAAATACAAAATTTAATACTCCACTACCGGGTGCTCCCGGACGGTGGGTAGATCGCCACGGTACCTATCCGCTGTGCGGATTTACCCGTGCGGTCTTAAAGATTTTGTCGTTTCTCCAAAGCTTGGATGTCATTGTCAACTGAAGGACTTGATTCGACCTCTGCTAATGCTCCAGCGTGGCGGGGACAACCGGAAAGCGTTGAGATATACTTTGTTTTGAAGGCTTCCATTCACAGACACAAACACTTATTCCTATGTTATTGTCTCTATATATGTCATAGTTACTGTTTGCTTACAAATAATAAAAAGCAACTAAATATCAGATATATGTAAACAATGCAATTACAACTTATTAAAAAACTTTGTAAACAAAGTCTAACCTTGTTCCTCAGTATAAGATAATACAAGTAGAGCCACCTCTGGACATTAACGTGCACTCCATTGGAGATTCATTCAAGTTTCTCTCTTCGTGGACAATATGTACATGTAATTAACGTGTTACACTCACACATGTTTCTCAACTCACAGTTCCACTAAGGTTTATTTTTCCATTAGCTGAAAGTATAAGATAAACATTTAAAGAAATAGTTTCATTATCCCTTTTGTCGTAGATAAAGAGTGATACAGTTAAATGTTTAAAAACTGTGACACCACACACTGCGTTTAAAACTCCATGCTCTGTCAATGAAATCTTGAGAATCACAAGAATGGATGTTAGTATATTTAAGATATAAAAGCATTGGGAAATTTAAACTGAAAAAAAGAACATTCATAAGAGTGTAAAAGAGATAAAATTAACTGACACGAATTAACCGCTTTAAAAAGATCTGCATTTTATGTACTAAGACGGTATGTTGTAATTATAATTTACTGGTTAAGGTAAATTATGCAATTCTTATTTAGAATGAAGCAAGCTAAAGAGACTATTTCCCGAAATTTTAATATATAAACTTCGTTTATCATGGATATACATTAAGATATTGTATTCAATCAAATCATTTGAGCTATTAAATCATCTGGAGCCTAGTTTCTGTATGTAAGAAGTTTTATACTTGGAGGATATCCAAATTATATAACCATCATTTGTTATTTCCAATCCAACAACACTCATACAGAGACACATGGAAGTTTATCCAAGAAAGTTCTTTCCGGATTCATACTTCAGTCGGGATATTGACTATCAAATTTTGGTCTAAGATTGTCGTGTATTTCCCCATTACTAAGTGAAACTTCTGTTTCTCTCTCTCTGTATCATTAAACGGTTTGTTGTTTTTGTTCCATGTACTGTATTGGTAAACTGCATAGTTATGCAATTGAAAATAGGAATAGTGTTTTTTTTTTTTTTTTTTTTTTTTTTTTTTTTTTTTTTTTTTTTTTTTTTTTTTTGAAGGTGGAGTGTGTGTAATCGACGTCTTACCATATATAACAGCTAAAGAGTTAAATGATTTAAACAAAACACTGTACATCATCGTGTAACCATTTTATTACTCTTGTAACGTCGTTATTAATGTCAGTTAATTACAATAAAAATAACAAAACGAAGTTTTAGACATTATGATAAAGTTGGTAGCTGTTGCTCTACAGGTATTGGCAGCATTGCTAAGGTTGACTGAGAACGTGGTGAAGGATTAACCCTAACAATTAATATGTAGATCCAATATAAATAAGGTTCTATTTACATAAATAAAGTTACTAATGTACGGAACAGTTAGTCAAGAGTGAATATTGAAAATTAATTGACAGCTGTTTGTGGAGACTCCTGGCGTTTTATGTCTCATCTTGGACATCAGTCAAAGTAACTTATGTCGCAGGTTCAAGGTTTCAAACGAAATGTATTAATTCACAACTCCTTCACCTTCTCCTCCCAAAAATTGTAGCGCATTTTTAGCAAAACGTCTTGTGTAAACTTGCGTATGTGTATTTATGGACAACGTTTTGAAAAAGAAACAGAAATTGATTAAATACAAAACTTGTTATTGAAGTTCAGGATCTGCCAAACATGTGACAGGAGAATATTTGATAAAATCACGTAACTCAGAAAAAATAAGTCCAAAGCTTTGGTTTTCTCAAAATTGGCTCTTAGTAACTTTTGCTAAAATGAAATGTGTGAAGTATTTTCGTGGCAGATGAAATATGATAAGAATATTCAGGGAATGTCAAGTCTTGTATGTTATTCATGTAATTTGTATAACTGTTAAATAATAAGAAATAGATACAACATTACTGTACAAAAACATGTACAGTTCGAAAAAAATTACATTTTATTCACTTCTTTCCGTGTAGCGAATCATTTTCAACATTTTGGTCTTTTTTGGTTAGAATTTGTCAATATTTTTACATTCCTAAAATGGATGTCGTTATTCATTTTGGTCTAAGCTGTACAAATAAACTGGATCACTAAATCCATTTGATAGTGACTTGTTGTAGCGAGATTTTATTCCCGCTTCAAGTCTACTGTATTACCATATGAAGCCTAAACAGCTAAACAATGTGTATCTGGATTAAGATGAAGAAATAAACAAATAAATGGTTGTAACTATAATAATAATTTGTACAGGAGTTGATCAACGTTTAAATAAGCATTAGAATATGATATGCATTAACGTATTTTTCAAAAACATGCTCTTCTCAATCTTCCTGTTTGTTGGAAATGCTTATGAACTCTTCTCATAAACGCCGCGCCGTGGCCGATTTGTTAGACCACTAGACACTCACCAAAGCGGCGCAGGTTCTATCCCAGGTGACCACATGTGAGATTTATGATGAACAAAGCTGTGTAGGGCTGGGTTTCCTCCACCATCTTACTCCACATCATCATTTCATGTATCCTCAATACCGCCGTCTGCGGTGCCGCATGTAGTAAAAGCGGAGGTTAAACACTGCAAATCATCACTCAAAATCGCCTCATTACGTTAGAATCACAAAGATCTCAGACATTATGAGTAACCAACAGAAGGTTCTCCAAAGGCATTTATCGTAAAAATCAGATAAATGCTGAAACTTTTGTAAATATTCGTAAACCTTGTATAGAATGACACAGTTAGAGCCATCTGTGGGCAGCAGCAGTGTGTTAGCCTGTCAACGAAAATGCTTCCTCTGGCGGAAGGTCATTATAACTAAAAGTATCGTCTCGTGTAACATATTTATAATAATAACTCGATTTACATTACTTTCTCAAGCAATGTTTCCAAAAATCTTATCTCTACATCAACTCGAATTTTATGATAAGGCCTTACAGAAGCGTTTTCGTTATATATTCAGTTATAGAAGTGTGTTACAGCTGAATGTATAAACAGCGGGTCGACCTTTCTGACCTTGTAACTCCATGCTATTCATATGAACTCATGACAAATACAGGACTGGACATTTACGTTTTTAAATGCAAATATACTGGATAACTGAACGTCGCAAGTCAGAGTGCACTTGTGTCAGAAGAGTGACTGGAGAACATCCTGAAGTGTGAAGAATAACAGTAGAAGAACAAAGTAGAATTACGTCGTGTATGATTAATAAAGTGATAAGATAAGGAAACTATAATAAATAAATATTCAGTATTTAAATATTACAAAAATACAAAGTTTAACAATTTGAGCATTATCAGTAAATATTCTTTGAAATCATTTCTAACAACATTCATAGGAATTGGGATACAAGTAACAGGGAATATAAGTTTTATCAAGTGTTATGGAAACAAGCGACTGTATGCTTTTCTTTTTTGTTTTGAAGTTTTATAAAACCTATCTCTAAGCTGCAAAACAAACTGATGAATCAGTAATATAAACTCGATGTCATGTCTGGGATTCAAACCATCAATGTTCAGCCTGCACTCCCATCTCATGATTCTGTCTGCGCTTTGCAAATAGTTTAAATAAGTTTTCTACTTATTCATTACTCAAAGTTTTTTCATCTACTTCACCTTTTTCTTGTTAAATATTGACGAGGTTGAAGTACTTTGGTGAAGTCCTTTTACTCTGCTGAAGAAATTTAGGTGTAATAAACGTGAATAATGTTAATTAGATAATTAATAAATAATACCGTACTTTCAGATTATGAGTTTCCATTCGAGACTTAAAAACCAAAAATCCGCAGACAATATACATGTGAAAGTATTCCACTCTTTATAAATAGCTGAAAATTAATGCAATATTTACTAATCTTCATAATAGCAGATGTTAAGGCCAAGAACAAGCTGTAAAGCTTATGTAACATCTATCTCACTGATAAGAATATCACGCAATGAATAGAAAATGCTAAAATTACATATAAAAATATTTAAGAAGAAATAAAACCTTTGAGTTACTTCTAACGAAAGTCCATCAGAGAGATCAAGATGGTTCTTTGTACTCACAGAACAACAAACAGCTTAAACTCGAATCATAACTTGAATTAGCCAATTGGCTTTCCCGACGCTGCACACCAGCGCTCGAAGGTATCACGTAGCACACTAAACCAATTGTTCTAGTTCTATTGATTGCCCGCCAGGGGAGAAATAATGATAATACATCTGTCAACCGAGTGCGTGTGGCTGTTAATAGATGGCTCTGGGTTTCATAGCTTATACTGGGCAAGAACAGCTGTAATTATTTACAGAATCATACGGTGGATTGTAGTTATGTTCTATTGGTGCTGAATATATTTATTTGGTTTTCATGTTTTGAAAATAAACTGAAGTTATAATTAATATAAACGCCCCCCTCGAACGAAAAAATATATTATGTTTAAGAACGGAAGCAACGCAAGTTGAGTTGAAGTAAATGCTTTTTCCGCTTTGTAACATGTGGATTTCATTTCAATTATCCTCTCGCTATACAGATTTGAGTCTGATAATTAACATTAATGCGTCTGTATTATGTTTCTATTCATTACAAATGAGAGGAGAGCCTTTCGATTAACTGCAAAGGTTTATAAGCATTTCAAGAGAAGCTCGTAATATGTAAGAGCTACACTTCGCTTATCTTCTGTGTAAGTGGTGAGGGCTGCATCGAGAAAATTGGCAATTATTTCCTGTGTAACATGATATCTTGAAGCGCTAGTGTAGTGGGTAGCGTAAGGTGATTCGCTAGTTCAAGTTATGATACAACTTCTCAAAAGGGCGGCTGCGCACAGAAAGGCTAGATATGTCCACTGCCCAAAACAATTGCCTGAGACAAAAATGACTCTTCTAAACTGCCCAGATAAAGACGCAATAAGCGGCTACGTGCTGGGCAGCATACACTCCGTCCAGGTAAACCTGGAGGACTCGTCTCTTCTGCTGGTTCAGTTGTTCGATGTTCTGTGTGTACATTTGATATCTCTGATGGACATTAATCAGCAGCAACTCAAGGAATATATATGTGTAACACTGGCATTTCTATTCATTTGTGTGATATTCGCAGCAATGGAGTAGAATTTGGATAAGTTTAGTGGTATGTTCTCAGCTTTGACGTTTTCTGTTACAGATATTAATTAATATTTTATTAGCTTTCAGCTATCCATGAAGAGTGGAATCGGTTTACGGTTTACGTTCTTTGCATATTGTGGTTTTTAAGCCGCGAATGTAAACTTATAACCTGAAGTTACTTTTTATTCATTATCGTATTACCATTATTCACGTTAATTACACTTAAATATCTGAAGCCAAGTAAAACGTCTTCACCAATATGCTTTATTGTGTTTTAACATCGCAACACGGAAAACCTTTAAGTATATACGTGCATTGAGTTATAAATATGTAGATTAGTTGTGAAAATACTTTGTAAGGAGTAAACAAATCTCAACTTGACCGATGTGGACAATAATAACACTCACTGCAGTAAGAACAATGATCAGACAAAGAGAACAGTGTTTACAATGTACAAGAATCCGACACTGTCATACACCAAAAGTGTTGAACACTGACAAAGACATTATCAAACTAGCCAATATATTTGAGTCAGTTTATTAGTTAACACAAGTATTATATCGATATAGCTTATATGACAGATTTGGGGTTTGTTTCTAAGATCTCCAGTTAAAACTGACAGTTGATGTTTTGTGTATGGACAGTAAATGCTATATATTTTTGTGAGAGTAACTTCAGCTTGTGCTTTGGTACGAGGTCTGTGATAATAGCTCTAGCTAGGTTTTACTACACACATCCAGATACTAATTGTACAAACCTATCGGACAATTGCAATATATATTCATTAACCCACTAAATGTTTTAGCTTAGAGATGTTGGTAATGGTACAAGTGTCATAGACTTGTGTAAGTTCAATGTGTACTGTCACTGGAAACATATGAAAGTTGAACTCAATACCTGGAGCCATTCTGCCAATACTGTTGACGTTTACTACAATCTGTACTACTTACTTTGACATTTTTTATTGTAACTGACCTATCCGACGTTCCACGAGTAATCAAAATAATTATGCAATGTTCTAGAATGCTTTCAGTTGTATATATTT
Organism: Mantis religiosa; assembly: GCA_030765055.1. Classification (NCBI taxonomy): domain Eukaryota; kingdom Metazoa; phylum Arthropoda; class Insecta; order Mantodea; family Mantidae; genus Mantis; species Mantis religiosa. Next base: position 187,420,631 of record CM060949.1, on the reverse strand, counting down.
GTCTGTTCAGCTTTTATCACTAGAAAAGCTCGGTCACAGCTACAGCCTACTCGTGACTTTCAAAACTCAACTTTATCCTTAATTTCAGCCATAAACTTGCCAATACACTGATGGGTAACATAACTAGTAAATATGAAACCTTTTACCACAAATTGAAGGCTAACTGATATATCAGTTACTGAAACGTTTGTTAAAGGAACACAACACAAGTTAGTGAAGTAGAAAGAAATTCTGAGGTTCTACTTGCCTATGAAGAAATATATGACAATCTTGGGACAAAAGTATAGTTTAGATGTCAATTTATCCGCGAAATAGCGTGTTTAGAACGTCTTCTGTAAATGACTGTATGTGTGCTGTTGTTGTTTAGGAAATAACAAATGGTGGGTATATAAAGCAAAGCTTTACATGAGTTAACCAAACTTTTAATATGTTAACATATCTCTAAAGATTTGAGCAAAATACAGTATGTTTTATATATCTGCATAACAAAAAATTTATAGATTTGAATTTTTTGGAGGATCCTAGGAAGTTTCCTTTATTAATGAAGTTTGTATAATTTAATTAATAAATCATAATTTGTAATTGAAGTCCTGGTAGATTAAAAGGTGGATCATCTTAAATTGTATAATTTACGTCAACAAATTTTATTTCTAATGCTTTCGAAATGCTGTTTACTTTTATTTTAAACTTCCCAATTTTCTTTTATCTTACAAATATAATGTTCCATTCTTCTGATTCTCAGGGTTACATAAGATTGGAATGAATGTTATGTTGAATCACCTTTTAAACATTTAACTTTATCCTTGTTGTAGCTGCAGGACTACTCAACTATTTTTGCAAGCCTGTACCTTCACTATGTAGCAGATACAAAAATAAGACTTACCGGAAGAGTGGTTTGACAAAAATTCGTGGTAATAGTATATTAGCCGCATATATTACACGTGAGGTGATCTTTTGTTATATAGAATGTCATTAAAGGGAGAAATTTTATTCCAAAATTCCAATCGAGAGCATGATGGCTCTGGCTGTATCATCTGATGTCGGAGAAGAGGACTCGCTTTTATTTCGAGAATTTTACAACAATCTCTAATTATGTTGCTTACATGTGGATTAGATTTAATTGGACTTTATTGAATGTAAACAAACAGTCGCTACGATCTATATAGAGACAGAAATGTACAAACAAATGAGTGTGGCTGAAAAGGGAAGCCTGCTAAAGCAGGTATATCTTGAAGCCTTTTGCTTTCTAGAAGTATGGGTTTCATGCTAATTCTTCACTGATCTGTTGGTTGTGGCGTTGATTATCGTCAACACACTTGTAAACGTATGACCACAGATTAATACCAGATACTCAACTCCGTGTCGGGGATTCAAGCCGCATAGGGCGCTCGTCCTGAACCTTTCCCCCGGCACCAAGGATTCCGTCGGTAAAGTAGTGAGCCTCTATTGCGACCGACCTATGGTACATCTACCTTCCTCCACACTTCCCTTCCTTTCCCTTATCCAGCAACTGATAAGGGTTCAACTTCTTTCGAAATTTACATGTCGCACACTCATGAGTAGCAAACGGCACATTTCAGCTAACGCATATTAGCATAATACGCGTGAAATACGCTGAGGAAATGTGCGGTAAACTATTCATCAGTGTACGAGTTGTGACCTCGAAAGAAGTTGACCAATTAATTTGTGAACAAACATCTCAAGAATTCACTTGTCAACATGAATGTTTTCCTGTTAAATATGAATAATTATATCTCCCACAAAGCATTATGACTTTAACATTCCTGTTGAAAATTAATAATGTTGTTGTAAAGCATTGTTGTTGTTAATTTGATCTTTAAAAGACAATTACAGCTTTAATAAACGAGAGAGTGAGCTCACTCAAGATGCTCTTGAGGATATACAGTACATCTGTATTTCCTTTCCCTGAAATGTGAATTACAAAGCTTGTTACTGCAATAATTACAAGAAAGGTGACCTGACATTCAATTAACAATTCTGTAGGTACAGGAAGAGATATCACAAGGTTATGTGTAATGCAATTTCTTTTTACGAAGAATAATGTTGAAAAATTCCCTGGAAGGATAGTAGGAATAAAAGTAAAACATCACTATGGAAATGTACGTATATGTTGTAAATGAAGATAACTATGCGCAAACATAGTACTATATCTTTAAAAAGAAAACAAAGAAGATCTGTTAATGCTTATGTTTAGTAATAATTTGAAAATGTTTATAGTACATGCATTATTTTCAGCACAATCTTACAAAGGTATATTCAGAGAAAAACCTGAAATTTGTGTTTGATTCATGACATTAATAATATAGCAAAACCTTAAAAATTAGTAAATGAGGCAGTGTCAGCAACTCAAGACATGACTTTATTAAAATACACTCTTTGATATACTTCTAATCTCTCTGGTTTAATTCACAAATGAAGCATGCATTATTATCATTTGAATGAAAGATACTTTTCAGTGAATCTAAGAAGAACATTATGTCCATAAAAACAGCATCATTCATTTAAAATTGTCCTAAGCTGAATTTTGTATTTGTAACAAAAGAATATTACAGCACTGAATTTGTAAATGCTTCAATGGTATGTACAAACACAGTAACGAATGCTAAACAAAAAGAAAATGTGCAGTTTTAAAAATAAAATGCAATGCACAGTGTATCTTCCGATAATAGAACATTTCGTGTAATTATTTGATTATGAAGTACAATTTTCTTAATGTGCCCAGCAATTGTTTGGGTAAATGGCTTACTTTAACTTGGAAAGACTTTAAGCAATGTACTTTCTGACTAAGATGGTGATTGGAGCCCCCTGCATAGTGTAAAACTCTCAGGCCATGACATACAACTGAATGTGTGTCACATAAATGACTCATTAAGTATTCCGTGAAAGTGATGGAGTGATATTTTTGAGGATTTAATAGAAAATAATTTAATAGTGTAATTTAATTGCTCACACATTTAACCATTTGTTTTGACAGTCCATAATTCCCTTATGTGTTCACTAGAATGAAACAAAATGTACTTTATATAACAAAATAATGTGCAGTTTTATTTACTTTTCAAAATTATTATGCGGCTTCGCATCACTGCAGTTAACGGATGGCTCGTATATTGGGTTAAGGTTCCTCTTTCTATGTTGAAGATTGAGGTTTTCATCTCAACTTAGAACAATGAGAGGATGCTTAACAATGTCATCTTCATGTCACATGTAACACTTCTGTGGGTCACGCTAGTAAAGTTACATCACCCTTAAAATTGTTAGCATTAAAGTAATCGTGTACCAATATTACTCATAAACGGTGGCAAGTACATGTTGAGAGCAGATTTACCACAGAATAATACATAAATGCCGTGAAAATGTCACTTTAACTTGTCATTCTTCTAAACGCATTTGTCCCAGTTGTGTTGCAATATATGAGATACTCAACACTATGTGCCTTTATTGTCAAGTGTACTCAAGGTCATTCTTAAAACATGGTAGACCTATATTGCAGAAGACTAAGTTCTAGTCCTCGACACTGTTTATGTGTGTGTGTGTGTGTGTGTGTGTGTGTGTGTGTGTGTGTGTGTGTGTGTTAACAAGGAAGAGGATTAATAACCTATTATTAATTGTGAAGCTTTACTAATTAGAGATCCAGCCACACTGTCTTTAGGTAATAGCTGCAGCTGACATTGTACATGTTTTAAGAATAATTGGAATACTGGAAATAAAAGTAAAAGTGGCATATAATAATGACAATGACACAATGACATTTTAACCATTTCTTGCAATGCACAATTACACCTAAAAATTGTAAAGCTTTTTCAAATCAATTTTAATCCCACCAGGTCTCTTTTAGATGGTTATTCATGGACCTAGTATGTACAATATGGTGTAGTATGTACAATAATATTACATAGTGATTACTGCATTAAACGAGATGGAACAGATTGGGTTTATGGAATCTCAGATCATATTTGTAATTGCTGTTAAAAGCTGTGACATTCTTTATCAATTATGTAGATATGCTCTGATGAGTAAGGTTAAGAGAACCTTATTCTTCGAAATACTTATCATTGTAATTTAAAGAAAAATTTTATAAAATTCATATCAAGCATCTCGCACAAAGATTTTAATTTAACACATCCACATTACATGTAAACACAGACGCTGCCAATTATATATAAAAAAATTCTACAGAAGTCAAAGAGAAATGAATTCTGCACAAATCCACAGCAACGGTTTTGGCACATCTGAAAATTCACAGCTATCTTTGCAGTAATTTAAACTGCATATTACTTATCTTACATGGATTTATATATGATACAAATATTTTAAATTTAACTACTCACACAAAAACTAATATACTGTCACCCGAGCGTCGGAACACCCTATAGAGCGGGCAAGCAGGAGGGGGTCGGCGTTCGCCCCGCCCCCTCGTTTGTCTTATAGAGTTAAGGGGGGATGGCTGGGACAAAAAACATCACTGCGCCGTCTCTTTCTGTTCCACCTGTGTTCTCGAACTTACGGGATATTTCATCTAATCGAGAAGCTCCCAGATCGGCAAGAGGACCCTATATAAGCAACACGTCGTGCAAGAGGAGTCAGTCAGTTCTTGGTGTAAGAATGCAGTGCTAGTGTACGACGAGAAGACTGTGTGAGAGCATCGGAAGATTGTACGTAATTACGAGTGCAAGTGAAATTGTAACGGACGAACTGGTGAATCGTAATTGTGTGCATTACGTAATTCTGTGTAATTGGCAAGAGTTTAACTGTAAGTCGGTGGAAATAAAGAACATTTTTGAGTGCTGAAATTGGACTTTTCATTTCACAGGCCACAAAGTCACAATTGGGGTCAGAAGTGCGACATAACGCAATGGAGGCAGCATTAGAAAAGATTTTAGCGGAACAGAAAGAAATGAAGACGGCAAATGAAAACCTCGCTGCAAAAACAGAAGCGGCAAATGACAACCTGGCCGCGGAACTGAAACAAATGAAGACGGCCAACGACAACATCACCGGGAAGATGGAAGAAATGAAGGCCGAATTAACAGCGAAGACGGAAACGGCAAACAACAACTTGGCCACGACAATGACCGCAAAGATGGCCGAACTGACCACGGAACTGAAGGTGGCGAATGAGGCTCTCGCCGCAAAATTTGAGGAACAGTTGGCCGGCATGAGGGATGACGTCACGAATCTGGGCAAGCGGATCGGTCAAGTAGACGATCGCCTTAATGATTTAGAGGAAAAGGCCGACAATAACGACAAGACCCTGAACGCCATGGTGGAGGACGTCGTCGGCAGGAAGCTGAAGGATATGAAGGCCGACGCGCCGGGACGCGACACAATATCTGCGCGCTTCAAACCTCCCAAGTATGACGGCGCGACAACGTTTGAAGTCTTCCGCCGCCAGTTCGACACAGTGGCCAGGCACAACAGATGGTCACCGGAGGAGGAGGCCACACAGTTAACAGCCAGCCTCCAGGGACGGGCCGCGGAAGTCCTAAACGGGGTGCAGACGACGGCGGCGCCCAAGGACATATGGGAGGCCCTGAAGAATCGCTTCGGGAACGTCCGCTTAGCCGCAGCATACCGCAACCAGCTAAAGCCAAGGTCGCAGCAGCCGGGGGAGACGCTGCAGGAGTTCGCCATAGTGATCGAGCAGCTGGCTAGCAAGGCCTTGGTTGACCTGCCACTGGAGTTCGTATCCCGGGAAGCCACCTACAATTTTGTCGACGGGTTACGGGACACGGAGATTCGTCAGCGCCTAATGCTCGGTGAATATAAAACCATCCACGAGGCGCTGACAGCGGCATTAAGAATGGAGACGGCCAAAGTAACATCTATCCCGACGTCGAGAACGAGGAGTGTCCGCTACGCCGGAGACAGAAGACCAGTTGAGGGACGCCGGCGAACACCTAGTGGCCTGTGTGGGGGTGTGGACAGCCCGGACACCTGCAGAGAGACTGCCCACACCAGGAAGAGCCGCCGGAAAACGAGTAAGGGCCGTCGTGGAGAGGGGCACGTCGGCGCCATCACTACCATCCCCTCGAGTGACACTGCGCACCGTCAGCTGGCGTATGGATGACAGCCTCATTGCGGACGGTTGGGTAAGAGGAAAGCCGTGCTGCGTGCTGGTGGACACCGGGACGGCCGTGACCATCATCAGACCTGACGTGGCGAAGGGTTTGCCGACAAGGAAGCCGAGCCGACCATACCACCTTGTCACGGCATCGAGCGACACCTTGCCTGTGGAGAAGGAGGCCCTGCTGTAGGTGAACTTGGGACGGAGTGCCGTGCGTCTGTGGGTGTTCGTCACGAAGGTGGCTGAGGAGGTGTTCCTGGGACTGGATGCTCTCAGGAGCCATGAGGCGACGGTCGACGTCGGCAAGAAAGTCTTGCGGCTTAACGGAGAAGAGGTTATACTCCGTCAACCCGAAGAGCACCTTGGAATTTGCAGGGTCGTCTTGGACGAAGACATGGTTGTCCCCGCGAGGAGCGAGGTGGTGGTGACGGCGCGACTGGAAGGCCAGAGAATCAGGAACATGATGCTGGACCAGAAGACGCCTGTACACGGGCTGTGTGTAGCCAGGCCATTGCTGCCGTGCCGAGAGGAGGTGCCAGTGAGACTGCTAAATCCAACGGACACCGATCACAACGTCCAGGCCGGGACGGAGTTGGGAACGTGCGAGCCCGTGGTGAGCGTAACAGCTATCGACAAGACACAGGAGGCGGCGCCGAAGCAGCACCTGGGGCCCCGGCTAGAAGCCTTACTGGAGAGGGCGGCCGACACCCTGACCGCAGAACAGCTGGAGAAAGTTTGACAACTACTGAGGCGATACGAGCGCGTCTTCAGCCAAGGAGATAGTGACTACGGCCGCACGGACAAAGTCCTTCACCGTATCGACACTGGAGACGCCCGGCCCATTCGGCAACCACATAGACGCGTTCCGCTGGCGAAGCAAGGGGCGGAACGAGACATGCCGGAGGACATGAGTTCCAGGGGAGTGATTGAAGAGTCTGACAGCCCTTGGTGTTCCCCTGTAGTCTTGGTGACGAAGGAGAACGGCGAGCTGCGCTTCTCCGTAGACTACAGAAAGCTGAACGCTGTTATCCGGAAGGACTGTTTTCCCTTACGCCGGATTGACGACACCCTGAACACGCTAGCTGGTGCACAGTGGTTCTCGACCCTGGACCTGAAGTCGGGCTACTGGCAGGTAGCTCTAGACCCAATAGACAAGGAGAAGACCGCATTGTCGACAGTCCAAGGGCTCTGGCAGTTCACGGTTATGCCCTTTGGCCTCTGCAACGCACCAGCTACCTTCCAACGCCTCGCGGAGTCAGTGATGAGAGGGCTGACTTACGATGCCTGCCTGCTATACCTGGACGACATCATCATCTTCGGGAAGACTTTTGAAGATCATCTCAAGAATCTGAGTAAGGTGCTGCAGAGACTGCAGGCAATCAACTTGAAGCTGAACGCGAAGAAGTGCCACCACTTCCGCAAGGAAGTGAACTACTTAGGCCACATAGTCTTAGCAACCGGAGTGGCCACAGACCCGGAGGAGATACACGCAGTGAGAGATTGGCCTCGCCCAAAGGAAAAGAAAGAATTGCGCAGTTTCCTGGGGCTGTGCAGTTATTACCGGCGCTTCATAAAGGGTTTGTCCAACATCGCAAAACCCCTCACCCGCCTGACAGAGGAACACCGGCCTTATGCGTGGACGTAGGACGCAGAAAACCCTTTCCAGCACCTAAAGGAGACCCTGTGCACTGCTCCAATATTGGGTTTCCCACAACCCGGTGGCGCCTTCATTGTGGACACCGACGCTGGCGACCATTGCATTGGAAGTTTCCTATCGCAGATCCAGGACGGCCATGAGCGGATGATAGCCTACTACAGCAAGACGATATGCAAGGCAGAGAAGAGCTACTGCGTCACCCGACGGGAATTATTGGCGGTAGTAAAGACCTTGGAGCACTTCCACAAGTACCTGTACGGTCAGCCATTCCACCTGAGAACTGACTATTCTGCCCTAACCTGGCTATTGAGCTTTAAGAACCTGGGAGGCCAGACAGCACGTTGGGTCCAGAGGCTGAAGGAGTACGACTTCCCCTCGGAACATCGTAGAGGGAAGAGCCACGGTAACGCTGACGCCATGTCCCGAAGACCCTGTCCAGAAGAGTGCAGCCAGTGCACAGGAGTGGAGGAGAAGGCGCGTGCCGCAGCAGTCCGAGTAGTCACAGCAGTGCCTGCGGCTGGCTGAAATAGCGCAGGCCTGAGGAGGGAGCAGCTGGCGGACGCAGACTTGGGGCCACTCTTGAGGGAAGAGGAGGCAGTGACGAGACCAACCTGGGAGGACATCGCACCGAGGAGCGCCACCTACAAGTCGTACTGGGCCCAATGGGACTCGTTGAAGTCCAGAGAGGGCGTGCTGTTCCGGGTATGGGAGTCACCCAATGGGAAGACGCAGAGAGAACATTTGGTACTTCCCCGGAGTAAGGTCCCGGAAGTCTTGGAGGAAGTGCACGCCGGTATTTCGGGAGGACACCTGGGAGCGAACGGAGCGATTGACAAACTACGGCAGCGCTACTACTGGCTGAGGCTCCGAGCAGATGCTGAGAGATGGTGCCATCAGTGTCACGTGTGCGCGGCGAGTCGCGGCCCCCAGACTAGGAGCCGGGGTCGCATGCAGCAGAACACTGTCGGAGTGCCATTCGATCGGCTAGCCGTTGACATTGCTGGACCGTTCCCAGTTTCTGACCGAGGCAACAAGCACCTAATGGTGGTCTTGGACTACTTCACCAAGTGGCCGGAGGTGTATGACAACCTAAACCAAGAGGCAAAGACAATCACAGACTGCCTCGTGGAGCAAGTGTTCTGTCGATTTGGGGTGCCGTTAGAGCTACACAGTGACCAGGGTACCAACTTTGAGTTCAACCTAATGAAGGAGGCACTACAAAGGCTTGGGGTGAACAAGACTCGCACTACGCCTCTACATTCCCAATCGGATGGCATGGTCGAAAGATACATCCAGACCTTAGAGGAACAACTGAGGAAGGTCGTTGCCAGCCATCAGCGAGACTGGGACGTCAAGGTGCCCCTGTTCTTGCTGGCCTACCGCTCCTCTACACACGACACAACTGGGATGACGCCAGCCAGCTTAATGTTCGGCCGAGAGTTACGCCTCCCTTGTGACCTGGCTTTTGGAAGCCCTCCGGAAGCGAAACAGCCAGCGACCGAGTATGTGGAGAACTTGGTGGACCATCTCCACGACATGCACGAGATGGCACGCCAGAATATCCAGAAGGCGAGCGACCGCATGAAGACCAGGTATGACAGGCAAGCCAAAAGCCAAGGGTTCCAGCAAGGTGAACTGGTCTGGTTATACCGTCCTACCCGGACCAAGGGACGCTGCCCGAAGCTCCAGCAGCCATGGCAAGGACCGTACCGGGTGGTGAAGAGGATTAACGACGTGGTCTACCGCATCCAGAAGGTTCCCCGAGGGAAGATGTTGGTGGTACACCTGGATCGCCTGGCACGGTACGATGGTGCTGTTTGGGACGACCAGCTTTGAGGAGGGAGCAGTGTCACCCGAGCGTCGGAACACCCTATAGAGTGGGTAAGCAGGAGGGGGTCGGCGTTCGCCCCGCCCCCTCGTTTGTCTTATAGCGTTAAGGGGGGATGGCTGGGACAAAAAACATCACTGCGCCGTCTCTTTCCGTTCCACCTGTGTTCTCGAACTTACGGGATATTTCATCTAATCGAGAAGCTTCCAGATCGGCAAGCGGACCCTATATAAGCAACACGTCGTGCAAGAGGAGTCAGTCAGTTCTTGGTGTAAGAATGCAGTGCTAGTGTACGACGAGAAGACTGTGTGAGAGCATCGGAAGATTGTACGTAATTACGAGTGCAAGTGAAATTGTAACGGACGAACTGGTGAATCGTAATTGTGTGCATTACGTAATTCTGTGTAATTGGCAAGAGTTTAATTGTAAGTCGGTGGAAATAAAGAGCATTTTGGAGTGGTGCAATTTGACTTTTCATTTCACGAGCCCACGAAGTCACAATACGCAATCAACTGCCTAAAGTAACTTCACTTTTGCTAAAAGTTTAGAACATTTTGGTCACGGTATTCCACATAGTATTTATTAAATTTTCCACTGATATGAAAATGAACTCAAACTTTAGGAAATATTTGATATGCAACATTAAATTGCTGAACATGTGGAAAAGAAAGCTTTGCACCAAATTACTAATGTTGATGAAGAGCACTGCACATCACTATAACAGGAAACATGCCCAATATACAATAATCTTGCGCTTTCGATTTCTGCAATCGTATCCCTGGAAGCTTGAGATGATGATTCCTGGAAGAACAAAATATCAGAAAATCTCATTATGGCAATAAGAAGGTATCAACGTTAATGAAACTAATGCCTTTTTATGTGAAACGTCCGTGATCCATTACGAAGTGCTACATTAATCTAAAGAATTTAGATATACATGAATATGTATGAAGGCACAATTCAGGTTATGTCATGATACTAATTTTTGGTATTTAGTTACATGCTAAACCTTACTTACAAATAGCTCTTTGCAAAAATCCATTCTCTTCCTTCTTGCTGCCGATACGTCCTCGCAGGCCTTTCAAATCTTTACAGTTTCACAAGTCGATGAAAATCTTATTCAGACTTAAGTTCCCTTGGCTTCGATACCGAACTTTAGAGTTTCGTTCAGATATGAACAGGTTAGCCAACGTAGTGCCTTTATCATCTTCATATCTCACATGACAGAGCCTGGAAACAAGCTTCTCTTGAAATGCTCTGAACCTTTGACTGTAATGCCACATAGTTTATAATCACAAGAATCTCCTTTCATTTGTAATGAAAATAAACATTTCTAGACGTATTTATGTTAAATATTCGGATTCAAGTATCAAAGAATCACATTAAAAGTACGTATTTATTCAATATTTCGTAAATATGAAAACCCTTAACTTATATGCACATTTGAATGCTTCCGTTCTTAAACATAATTTATTTGTTCGTTCGAGGATTAGTTTATATGAATTATTACTACTCTTTGTATTCAAATCACGAAAAACAATTAAATATATACTGAATCAATTGAACAAAACTACAATGGGCCATAAGGCTTCCTAAATAATTAAAAGTTTTCTTGCCTAGTATAAAATATTACACGTGGAGCCATCTATGCACAGCAACACGCGCTCGGTTGGTAGATGTCTAGCCGTTATTTCTCTTCTGGCGGATAATCAATACAACTAAAACAATTGACTCTTACATAACATATATTTATATTAGTAACTTAGTGTTGTGTACACACATTACTGTCTGAACCCGCACTTTTTCAAAGGTTTACTCCTCTTATCTGTTTCAAACTTAGGTTAAGCATTTACAGAACGTGTTTAAGGACGGTGGACGAGTAAATGGCTCAAAGGATCGATATTTTACTTCACGTTTTTAGGAATCCAATGATATATTGCACTATATATATGCCCTATGCGTAAATATTATGCCTGTTGTTGGCACCTCTGCTGCCGATGTAGCTGAATGTCTATTGCAGAAGGCTGTCACAAAGTGACAAAGATTATAGTGTGGGGACAGATCAGTGTTCTCCGACATTTGGACACGGTGTCAAGTGGTGAAGTTCAAGTAAAACCAAGTGATATGTCTGGTGAGGAACAGATAACGACATGGGATACAATAACGATTGAACAGTGCCGCAATGGCCAACGAGAGGATCTTTGAATCATTAAATTTTGTGAACGCCAATAACGAGCTACTAAGCATCGATATTTCTATACTCGGGAAGCAGTTTTAAAGACATTGTAATCCAATAATTTCACCTATCGTGTTTAAATATTAACTTATCAAAATCTGATACCAATTAGGTTTAACAAGTTAACTGCGTTGTGTTTAGCCGCAGACCATGTATTGTGTATCTCAGCTTGCTTATATTAGTGACGTCTACAATCATTGAAATTATTTCGGTGTAGTTTATTAACAATATGCCGTTTTGGCACTGATCTAAAAGTCAAGAAAGAGACAAGAAAGGAGATTATATCAGTAATAAAAAAGAAGTTTTATGATCTCAAGGCCAAATTGGCTGGCAACTACAATACACATATACGTCCTATATTAATAGTCTCCTTGAGGCGTATTCACTTTCTGTGACGAGCGTTGCATTCGCTTGTTATCTTGGGAGCTACGTGACTGATATGAAAATTTAGACAATTAATTATTATACAAATATAAACTATCATTACAATCGCTTGACAGAAAGGCATTTTGATTACCTTTTCTTTCTTCTTGTAACAATATACAATCACGTTATATACGATTTCTCACGTCTGCCGATGTATGACAAGTTGTTGTGATTGTATCTGAACAGTGTATATACACTGCCTCGCCCTGTATGTGTGATAGGCTTACGTAAGCAGCTACGTCGTTACACATACATTTCCCCGCTTTGTTGTGTAGTAAGTGGTACAGAACAAAATATAGTCGTTATCTCATTGGGATCAGATGTACAAAGTAGTACTGACCCTTGATGTTGGACATGGCATGCTTCACTACAATAAATAAACAGTAGATAAGTTTCTTCAGTTGGATTTCAAAAGAGAAGTGGCAAATGTGTATTTGTGAGACTGCAGCCAGCATCAGTCTCATTTCAGGTTCTATAACATTTGACAGAATAAATCATCTTATTCGGCACTTAGAAGTAAAAAAGGGGAGAAGGTGAGCAAGGTGTACTTGTACATAAGCCTTCAGAACTGAATGTTCTATTACAATTACACCTGCTTGTTGAAGACGAGAAAAAACAATCGTCAGGACATGATTACGAAGAGCTGTAAACAGTCACAAGAGTATACCAAACAGATCGACGTCATACTGCTAGTCCAACCGAAAGTACTATATCCAGATTTAAACAAATGTACAAGATGACTTGAATTTTTAGAAAAAGACCTCCGTGAGCTTTTGTCATACAGCAGAAGTCAAAACCCCATAGTCAGTTCAATAACCGAAGATGATGTTTAAGGACGCGACTAGAACATGCTAAAGATAATGGGGGCCCAGGTCAAACACTTAGAATTAAAATTTTATTTTGTCAAAAATTAACTTTGAGAACTGTTTATTAAACTTCCATAATTATGTTCAACATACATTCAAGACAAAATAAACGCATATCTTCCATTTTCTGGGAATATTAAAATTTATGGGAATGTGAGAGTCTCTCTGTTCACAGAAATGTAGAATGCTCCAAAATTAGAAGACATATTGATAACGAGTCCATATCTTAAGCATACAAAAAGCGTTAACATTTATTCGCTTTTGCTAATCTCCTTTCTCCAAATAAATTACTTCTTCGTTCGACATTAGCTCTATGTATATTCTAACTACTTTTTGTTTTCACACTCTTTGTCACGAGGTCTACCCGAAAGTCTGAAAACTCCGGCATTTATCAGCCCGGGAGCGATGGAAAACTCCGGGGTTCTTTTCTTGGGGCAATACCTGCAGTCTAAAATGCCCCCCCCCCTAATCAAATCAACACGGCTGGAAGTAGATCCTCCACATAGGCGCGTCAACACCACAGGGAAGGACCAGCGAATAACCTCGGTGGGGCCGCCTGGTGACCTAGCACACCTTCTACTAGCTCTGCGGGATACCCGGGACTTAATAGGGAACACTCTGCCCTCTCCGGAGATACCCGATCTCCCACGGGTTTCGGGAACACACGGCCGCCTCGAGTCCAACCCAATCCGAACAACTCCCGTTCAGGGATGGGCTCGAATGTTCGACCCGAGGTTTCTCTGGTAACGTCAGAGGTACCACGAGTGCTAAGTGTCCGCAGCGCTCGCACCACAGCAGCTGAAGGGGACGGAGCACCTCCCCTACGCGGTTTGTTTACACGCAATATTGAAATATTACATTTAGGCCTTATTTAAAGAAAATGGCTTCAATGTCTTACAACACTTTATAATAATTACGCATTTTCTTCGCTAGTGTACGATATTTCTGAATGGCAACACGCAAACGGCTGAAAATTGCTTTAACCTACAGCCAAAACTTTCTTTTAGCAGACAACCAAGATAATTTGATAGTCATTTTCTACAAATAACCTTCTCAAAGCACTCTTCCCTGAATGGTTACCTTAATATACTAACATAAATTTAAATTAAAAACATTTACAGATATAGGTTCCATATACACTTCATTTTCTCTTCGTGAGGGATAGTTAAATGTTTAAACAGTACGTCATCACATGCTGCCTTTCAATTTCCATGATATTCTTCTAAAATCACAAGAACCATAAGGACTGAGGTTAACTTTTAAAAGATATAATGATATAACGGAAATTTAAATACGACAAAATAAGTTAATATAAATTATATACCATAACGGAAACAGCTTTTTTTAATAAGACTAAGTGTATAGCTTATGAATTAATAATTTAATTAATGAATGCACAACTAAATCAGAATGAAGAGAACGCAAGTCAGACATTTCAAGATATATGTACATAGTGTTTGTTATGAAAACATGTTAAACATGTGATATCACTAGAGATTATCTCCAAAAACTAAAAAGTTGAAACAACTTACACGAAAAAATAGCAGCTAGCAACGGTGAAGCAACAAACACAAACACTACATAAATTATAACTAATGGTAGCAAACTTCATTTAATTTTTAAGGAGCTGATGCAAAGTTTCCATCATAAGTCTCGACGACTGAGAGTTGTCAACACTGTGACTTTGTGGGTTCGTGAAATGAGAAGTCCAATTGCACCACTCAAAAATGTTCTTTATTTCCACCGACTTACAGTTGAACAATTGCCAATTACACAGATTACGTAATGCACACAATTACGATTTACCAGTTCGACCGTTACAGTTCTACTTGCACCCGCAATTACGTAAACTCCTCCGCCGCACGTACGCAGTCCGTCCCCTCACTGGGCGCTCCTCACGGCTCGCCAAGAACTGAATCAATTCACTCACTGCAGCCCTTTTTATAGGAATTTCACCGTTTTCTCGAAGCCTCTCGTTTCAGTGAATCACCGCGAAGGTTCCAGACGGCAGGGTAAGGGGGAAGACGCGGCCAGCGACAAGTGACACTTACCTAATCATCCCCTCAGTTAGTGACTGAGATTAATGGGTGGGTGTGGGCCGGATGCCTCTGTTCCCTTCTCAGCTGTCGTTGGTTGGGCTTTCCGATGATTGGGTGACACTGCTCCCTCCTCAGAGCTGGTCTTCCGGAACAGCACCATCTAAGTGGGCTAGACGATCCAGGTATACCACCAACATCTTTCCTTGGGGCACCTTCATGATGCGGTAGACCACGTCATTTATCCTCGTCAACCGGTACGGCCCTTGCCATGGCTGCTGAAGCTTCGGGCAGCGTCCCTTTGTCCGCGCAGGACGATACAACCATTCAAGGTCACCTTGCTGGAACCCTTGGCTGTTGGCTTGCCTCTCATATCCGGTCTTCATGCGGTCGCTCGCCTTCTGGATGTTGTGGCGGGCCATCCCATGCATGTCGTGGAGGTGGTCTACTAGGTTCTCCACATACTCGGTCACCGGCTGCTTCGCCCCCGGAGGGCTTTCAAAAGCCAGGACAAAGGGAGGCGTAACTCTCGGCCAAACATTAAGCTGGCTGGCGTCATTCCAGTTGTGTCGTGTGTAGACTAGCGGTAGGCCAGCAAGAACAGTGGCACCTTGACGTCCCAGTCTCGCTGATGGCTGGCCACGACCTCCCTAAGGTGTTCCTCTAAGGTGTTGATGTACCTTTGACCGTGCCATCCGACTGGGGATGTAGAGGCGTCGTGCGGGTCTTGTTCATCCCAAGCCTTTGCAGCGCCTCCTTCATTAGGTAGGACTCAAAATTGGTACCCTGGTCACTGTGTAGCTCTAACGGCACCCCAAATCGACAGAACACTTGCTCCACGAGGCAGTCTATGATTGTCTTTGCCTCTTGGTTTGGGTTGGCATACACCTCCGGCCCCTTAGTGACGTAGTCCACGACCACCATTAGGTACTTGTTGCCTCGGTCGGAAACTGGGAACGGTCCAGCAATATCAACGGCGATCCGTTCGAATGGCGCTCCGACGTTGTACTGCTGCATGCGACCCCGGCTCCTAGTCTGGGGGCCGCGACTCGCCGCGCAGACGTGACACTGACGGCACCATCTCTCAGCGTCTGCTCGGAAACTCAGTCAGTAGTAGCGCTGCCGTAGTTTGTCAATCGTTCAGGTTCGTCCTCCTGAAGTTCCGGCGTGCATTTCTTCCAAGATTTCCGGGACCTTACTCTGGGGAAGCACCAACTGTTCTCTCTGCGTCTTCACATTGGGTGATTCCCATACCCGGAACAGCACGCCCTCTTTGGTCTTCAGCGGGTCCCATTGGGCCCAGTACAACTTGTGGGTGGCGCTCCTCGGTGCGATGTCCTCCCAGGTTGGTCACGTCCCTGCCGGCACTTCCCTCAAGAGTGGCCCCAAATCTGTGTTCGCCAGCTGCCCCCTCTTCAGGCCTGCGCTATCCCAGCCATCCGCAGGCACTGCCGTGATTTCTCGAACAGCTGCGGCCCGCTCATTCTCCTCCATTCTTGTGCATTGGCCGCACTCTTCTGGACAGGGTCTTCGGGACACGGCGTCTGCGTTACCGTGGCTCGTTCCTCTACGATGTTCCGAGGTGAAGTCGTACCCCTGTAGCCTCTGGACCCAACGTGCGGTCTGGCCTTCCAGGTTCCTAAAGCTCAAGAGCCAGGTTAGGGTGGAATGGTCAGTCCTCAGGTGGAATGGCTGACCGCACAGGTACTTGTGGAAGTGCTCCGATGTCTTTACTACCGCCAGTAACTCTCGTCGGTTGACGCAGTAGTTCTTCTCTGTCTTGGATGACGTCTTGCTGTAGTAGGCTATCACCCGCTCATGGCCGTTCTGGATCTGCGATAGGACACCTCCAATGCAATGTTCGCTGGCGTCGGTGTCCACAATGATGGCGCAACCAGGTTGTGGGAAACCCAAAATTGGAGCACTGCACAGGATCTCCTTCAGGTGCTGGGAAGCTTCTTCGGCGTCCTCCGTCCCCACATAAGGCCGTTGTTCCTCTGTCAGGCGGGTGAGGGGTTTGGCTATGTTGGAGAACCCCTTTATGCAGCAGCGGTAATAACTGCACAGCCCCAGGAAACTGAGCAACTCTTTCTTATCCTTTGGGTGAGGCCAAACTCTCACAGCTTGTGTGTCTTCTCCGGTTCTGTGGCCACTCCGTTTGCTGAGACTATTTAGCCCAAGTAGTTCACTTCCTTGCGGAAGAGCTGGCACTTCTTCGCGTTCAGCTTCAAGTTGGTCGCCTGCAGTCTCTGTAGCACCTTGCTCAGAATCTCGACGTGAACATCAAAAGTCTTTGCGACGATAATGATGTCGTCCAGGTATAGCAGGAAGCGTCGAAAGTCAGCCCTCTCATCACCGACTTCATGAGGCGTTGGAAGGTAGCTGGTGCGTTGCAGAGGCCGAAGGGCATAACCGTGAATTGCCACAGCCCTTGGCCTGGCGAAAATGCGCTCTTCTCCTTGTCTCTTGTGTCTAGAGCTACCTGCCAGTAGCCCGACTTCAGGTCCAGGACCGAGAACCACTGTGCACCAGCTAGCGAGTCCAGGGTGTCGTCAATCCGGGGTTAGGGAAAACAGTCCTTCTGGGTAACAGTGTTCAGCTTTCTGTAGTCTACGCAGAAGCGCAGCTCACCGTTCTTCGTCACCAAGACTACAGGGGAACACCAAGGGCTATCCGACTCCTCAATCACTCTCCTGGATCTCATGTCCTCCAGCATGTCTCCTACCGCCCCTTGCTTCGCCAGCGGAACGCGACTAGGTAGTTCCCAAATAGGCCGGGCGTCCCCGGTGTCGATGCGGTGAAGCATTTTGTCCGTGTGGCCGTAGTAACTATCACCTTGGCTGAAGACCCGCTGGTATCTTCTTAGCAGTTGTCGAACTTTCTCTAGCTGCTCTGCGGTCAGGTGGTCGGCCACCCTCTTCAGTAAGCCTTCTAGCCGGGGCACCAGGGATTGCGTCGACACCGGCTCCTCCGGCTTGTCGATTGCTTTTACGCTTACCACGGTCTCTCACGTTCCCAACTCCGTCCCGGCCTGAACGTCGTGATCGGTGTCCGTTGGATTTAGCAGCCTCACTGGCAGCTCCTCTCGGCACGTCAGCAGTGCCCTGCCTACACATAGTCCGTGCGCAGGCGTCTGCTGGTCCAACATCATGTTACTGGTTCTCTGGCCGTCCAGTCGCGCCGTCACCACCACCTCGCTCCTCGCGGGGACAACCACGTCTTCGTGCAAAACGACCCTGCATATTCCAAGGCGCTCTTCTGGTTGACGGAGTATAACCTCTTCTCCGTTGAGCCCCAGGACCTTCTTGTCGACGTCGACCGTCGCCTCATGGCTCCTGAGGGCATCCAATCCCAGTATCACCTCCTCAGCCACTTTCGCGACGAACACCCACAGACGTACGGTGCTCCTTCCCAATTTCAGCTTCAGCAGGGCTTCCTTCTCCACAGGCAAGCTGTCGCCCGATGCCGTGACAAGCTGGTATGGTCGGCTCGGCTTCCTTGTAAGCAAACTCTTCGCCACGTCAGGTCTGATGATGTTCACGGCCACTCTGGTGTCCACCAGCACGCGGCGCGGCTTTCCTCTTACCCAACCGTCCGCGATGAGGCTATCATCCATACGCCGGCTGACGGCACGCAGTGGCACTCTAGGGGATGGTGGTGATGGCGCCTACGTGCCCCTCTCCACGACTGCCCTTACTCGTTTTCCGGCTGCTCTTCCTGGTGTAGGCAGTCTCTTTGCAGGTTTCCGGGCTGTCCATACCCCCAACACAGGCCGCTAGGTGTTCGCCGGCGCCCCTCGGCTGGTCTTCTGTCTCCGACGTCCTCGACGTCCGGATAGATGTTACCTTGGCCTCATCCATCCTTAATGCTGCTGTCAGCGCCTCGTGGATGGTTTTATAATCCCCGAGCATTAGGTGCTGACGAATCTCCGTATCTCGTACCTCGTCCACGAATGTTTAGGCAGTTTCCCGGGATACGAACTCTGGTGGGAGGTCGACTAGAGCCTTGCTAGCCAGTTGTTCAACTGCCAGGGCGAACTACTGCAGCGTCTACCCTGGCTGCATTGACCTTCCTTTAGCTGGCTGCGGTACGCTGCAACTAAGCGGTGGTTTCCGCAACGATTCTCCAGGGCCTCCCAGATGTCCTTGGGTGCCGTCGTTGTCTGCACAACGTTCAGGACCTCCGCGGGCCGTCCCTGGAGGCTGCTGTGTGGCCTCCTTCTCTGGTGACCATTTGTTGTGCTTGGCCACTGCGTCGAATTGGCGGCGGAAGGCCTCAAACGTTGACGCGCTGTTATATTTCGGAGGTTTGACACGCGCCGATGTAGTGTCGCGTCCCAGTGCGTCGGCCTTCAAATACTTCAACCTCCTGCCGACGACGTCCTCCACCATGGCGTTCAGGGACTTGACGCTGCTGTCGCCCTTTCCTTCCAGCTCATTAACGCGGCTAGTCAGGCCTTCGACGCGCTCGGCTAAATCTGTGACGTCCTCTTTTACGCCAGCCAACTGTTCTTCAAACTTTGCCTCGTTCGCCGCCTTCATTTCCGTGGCCAGACTGCCGTTCGCTGCTCCCATTTCTGTGGTTAACTCGGCCTTCATTTCTTCCATCTTCTGGGTGATGTTTTCGTTAGCCGTCTTCATTTGTTTCAGTTCCGCGGCCAGGTTGTTATCTGTAGTCTCCAGCTTCGCGGCCAGGCTGTTATTTTCCGATTCTGTTTTTGCAGCGAGGTTGTCATTCGCCTTCTTCATTTCTGTCAGTTCCGCGGCGAGGCTATTATTTGCCGCTTTCATTTCCGAGGTCAATTCGGCCTTCATTTCCATCATCTTCTCCAAAATGTTTTCCAATGCCGCGTCTACGGTTGTAATGTTCGGTGATGTTGTCGTGCCGCTTCCTGACACCAGTGTGACTTTGTGGGTTCGTGAAATGAAAAGTCCAATTGCACCACTCAAAAATGTTCTTTATTTCCACCGACTTACAGTTGAGCACTTGCCAATTACACAGAATTACGTAATGCACACAATTACGATTCACCAGTTCGTCCGTTACAGTTCCACTTGCACTCGCAATTACGTAAACTCCTCCGACGCACGTACGCAGTCCGTCCCCTCACTGGGCGCTCCTCACAGCTCGCCAAGAACTGATTAAATTTACTCACTGCAGCACTTTTTATACGAATTTCGCCGTTTTCTCGAAGCCTCTCGTTTCAGTGAATCACCGCGGAGGTTCCAGACGGCAGGGGAAGGGGCAAGAGGCGGCCAGCGACAAGTGACACTTACCTTATCATTCCCTCAGTTAGTGACTGAGATAAATGGATGGGTGTATCCCTTCTCAGCTGTCATTGGTTGGGCTTTCCGATAATTGGGTGATAATACACTGGCCCACAGAGCTTTGTCTGTCTCTGATCCCAGCCACTTAAAACAGGAATTACAGCACCTGAGACTCACTTTCTTTCAAAACGGCTACTCCGAATATGACGTTGAAGCCTAGATCACCAAAGCTAGGAAAGGGAAACCTCTAATACAGAAATCGTCAGATAAAACCACCGCTACAGCCTGCATCCCATTTACCGGCAATCTATCCGGCAGAATCAGCAGAATTCTCGGCAAATGCAATATCAGGACCATCCACAAACCACCTCCGACGATTAAGCATCTGTTGAGACCAGTGAAGGACAAACTAGACTTCCAAGTTCCGGGAGTGTATGATACAGTATATAGGACAAACCGGAAGGACCATCGCTACTAGAATAAACGAACATGAACGGAGCATTCGTTTAATGCAACCTGAGAAGTTTGGGCTGGCAGAGCATTGTTTTGATAACGACCATAGAGCCAATTTTCGGGAGACGACCATCTTGGCAAACTGCAACAGTTACTGGGAGCGGAGAACTAAGGAAGCTTGGCGATTTCCTTTGAAACGAGCACGCCTAATCTTGATGCTGGATTTCAGTTCAGCTCCTCTTGCAAACCGGCCTTAAAACGGAAATCCGTTGAATTAAGAAGCAAAGGTCAATATAGTTTTATAACCAGGTTAAGTAGTTACGTTTCTTTGACACAAGTTTCTATACTCACGCCATTTCCTGACCTGGCATTTAATTTATACTAAAAACTGTCTTTTGCTCAGTAATGCGAATTTTGATAGTGTTTTGTCTTGGTTTTAGTTCCATTATATCCAGTGTTTCAACTGCGGTTATAAAATTTTATAAATATCCTGATGATGGGAGAGATGCACACTCCCGAAACGTTGATATATAATCATCTTTTCACCTGGCTTGCTGCCCTAGAAGATAGTGAGAGGAATATCATGGAATTTGAAAGGCAGCATGTGATAACGTACTTTTTAATCATTTAACTGTATCCCCCACTTAGAGTAAATGAAATGGATATTGAACCTGCTTTTATAAATGCTGTTACCTTAAACTTGTCTTCGTATGATGAGGTAAAGCCTTTGGGGAACATTAGGTTTAGCAAATTATGTGTACGAAATTGTTATCCAATTACATTGATTGCCTGCCAGAAGTTCTGGCTGACGCATTAACAAATGTTCAGGCTTTGGAGTGTTATCCAGAGATGGCCCTACCTGTTGTATTCTACACCAGCGAAGAAAATCCGCAATTATTATAATTTATGATAGGATATTGAAATTGTATTCTTTAAGTATGGGCTGGGTTTAATTGTTCTGTATTGTGTGAAAACAAAAGGTAGTTAGAATATATTTAGAGCAAATTTCCGACTAACATATATTTGGTTGTGGGAACTGAGACCTTCTAAGGTGAATATATCTTAACGCTTTTTGCGCCTTTGAAACATGGGACGATTTTCAGTAAAATCCTTAGTTCTGTTTGTAAGAAGGTAATTTGTTCAAAATATTGACACGGCTGTTGCTAACAGATACAACAGGAAACAAAATACCAGATGATTAATTCGAGGACAAGGGACCATGCATGAAGTACAAAACCTTTTGGACAGCACAGACGATACACTCAGACATCCAAATACAATGTTTATAGTAATAGTAAATGCGCAAACTGTGCAATATTCAATTAGATTTATTGAACTCGTTGACTGCAACATTCCTTGCCTCACACTCCACTATGGAATCTACCGCACTCCTTTCCTCACAGTGAATACACGCAGGATTTTCTTGTATCGTGAAACTGTTTAATGGTACATATCTTAAAGTGGAAACCGTGTGCTGTCAGGTCAGTCACCATATATGGTTTCTCGTAGCTGGTACGATCCAATCTTTCATCACCATGGCGTTCGTCGTGTAGACCTCTTACCATATGTCCTTCCTATTTTCTTCCCTTTCCATAATGACTGTGCCAGCTGTCCAGAGATGGTAGCTGCATTTTGATTCTTTAGTCCTCCTCTTTCTAGAATGTTTGCTGGTCTGCAGGGCGTGAACTTTGATAGACCTAGGACTCTCTTCAAATATCTCGCCTTTCTCTAATCAGGTTCGTTGTGAGGTGATCCCGTGAGCTATTGTGGGCACTATCCTCAACTCAAACAGTCTCATAGCCTTAGCGAGTGACATCAGGTTTAAATCTCTGATACTGGAGATCCCTTTAATCGCTGCGAGTATTCTCTCCGGGGAGGCATCGGTGAATTTTCGTCAAAAACGAAAAAAAACGACATTTTCCGGTTTTTGCATTAAAGTTAGTTTCAGAATCTGCCGTAAGTTTGGCCCTAGCGCTATTTAAAGAGCAGCTACGTCATTATTTGAACGCCCATGTGCGGGTGGGGGCGTGAACATTTATATTGCTTTTTCCAGTGTGTCGCAAAGTAATTGATGGAATTCTCACGTTTAAACTACGCGGTTTGATTCTGTAACTGTGGTAATGTGCAGAGACATCTTCTGGATGTTTTTGGAAGCTACTGAACCTTTCCGCTACCATTTTTATATATTATTTCGCACTTACTACTTTTGAAAGTAAACAAACATTTCCACTGACATGTAGTGTTTCTGAAATATGGTTTACATGCATGTGAAAGCTGTGGATAGCAGCTTATATTAAATTATTATTGTTTAGAATAGGAATAAAGCCTGATTTAACGTTGTGTTGCTTTCTTGTTGTAACAGTAGGTATATGATTCGTACCAGGTTAGGTTAGGAGTACAGTGTCTATTTAAAAGCAAAATATAATGAAACTCTAAGGTGTTCTAGCCCTAATAGTAAGTAATGACACTAGAATGATCTGCTTGAGGTAAATGTTAAGTGAAAACATATTATAGCCCAAGAGTTAACAGTGATTCTACTAGGTCACCATTTGATGTAAATAAAACAATGGTTTATGTATTTCTGGGCATTGGTAAGGGTCATATTTCTATGCAGAAGTTTTGTATGACCATGGGTATGAATTGCATAAACTATTCTACTAACAATTTCCATCTCATACAAAAATTGTACTATTCTATGGGAAAGTTGCATTAAAGGAGAAGCACAGAATGCTAATGAAAGTTTCCATGGAGTAAATGTCCCAAAGAAGTTTTTGTATTAAGAAAGAAATTGCAAATTGCAGTGATTGCAGCTGTTATTGAATTTAATATGGGTTATAAAGATAGACTTAAAGTTAAGGCAAAAGTTGCAGCAAGCAAAGTAAGTCTTGTTAGCAAGAAAATTAGGAGTTTTAGGAATAGGTGAAAGCTAAACCAAAGTAATCAAAGTTCATTGAGCAAATATAAATCTGCCAAGCAGCAGTTAAAAGTGACTAAATTAAAATAAGAGGAGGATAGTAAACTAGCTGAGTGGTCTTCATATAGTGCAGGATGGTTTTGAAACATAGAAAAAAATGTTGCTTATATTTAGAGCTTCTAACTAGATTTTTCTTCATATCCAACTTTTAGCATTTTTAATACTCCTTATATTCCAGACACTAGAGTTTTCAATGAATTTCTTTAAGTTTTGCATATATGTATATTCCTAGATAAGTTTTCAATAAAAATTGGTGTCATTATGGCTGTATATGAAAAAATTAATAATGATTGCTATTGAAAAAAGAAAATTAAAAAAAATTCAAGAAAATTCTAACATATTCCTTAAATATTCTCCTCCAGAACCATTAGACTTGGACAAATGAGTATATACATACATAGTTTTGTAACTATTATCTAAAGGAACCAGAATCAAAAGTTCAAATCATTTATAACAAAAAATTGTAGAGAATGTAATATGCTTCCCAATATAAAGAAATTGCAGCAAAAAATTAAATTATTATTCTTTTGGTAAAAACTACTGTATATAGAAAAATTATAAAAAAGGGCCACAGGTTACCAAATTAAAGAGAAAGAAGGTAATAAGATAGCTGTAGAACCTGCATATGGTGCATGGAGTTTTCAAAGTAAAGAAAGTAGTGTAATTTCTATCTAAATCTTTAAATTCATCTTTCTCCACTTTCAATTGTTGAACATTTTTGTATCTTCAATATGCTCCAACTTCTCAATTCTCAACGAATTTGTATTAAACTTTGCATACATATTCCTAAATAAATGTTTAATAAAGTTGGTATTTTTGTTTATTTAAATTAAATCGTTTATTTATTATTGATTTTTAAATCTCAAAATTACAAAAAATTAAGGAAAAATTAACATATTTACACATATAATTTTTTTTGTCCAAAAATACTTAATACACACTTTAAAAGTATAGCAACCTTTATAACTGATGTACAGAGAAACCTGAATCTAAAATTTAAAGCTTCTAAAAGAAAAGCTGTATGAGCTGGGACATTTTATATAACATACAAAAATCGTACTATAAAAAGCATTAAATATTAAAAAAAAAACTATTTAAGATAGAAAGATGAATTTTAAAAGCTTAACTAGATTCCCTATATCCCACCTAATGACAAAATTTCAAACAGTTCTGATGTAAACTCTGGATTTTAGCATTTTTCAGATGCCTCCCTTACACACTATATGTGTTTGATTTTCATATAACAGAGAACTGTGTACTAAGTAATGATTAGATTTAGGTGGTTTAAGGGACAGGTACGTGAAATGAAATGTGTAGTGTTTAACGCCCGCTTTTACTACATACGGCACCGCAGGCGGTGACACTAATGATGCATGAGATGAAGATGGAGCACCGGTGGAATGAGATGGCGGGGGAAACCGGAGATCCCGGAGAAAACCAGCCCCAACGCCGTGTTTTCCACCACAAATCTCACTTTGCGGTCCCCTGGGATCGAACCCGGTCCGCCTTGGTGAGAGCCAAGCGGTCTAACCACTGAGCCACGGCGTGGCCTAGCAGATACGATTGAACACATTTTTGCCCTTCTGCTTTAAAACTAATATAGCAGATACATAGAAAGATTTGTTTATAACGCACGAAGTAAGATAAGTTAGTATCGAGCCATCGGGAGGTAGAAGGAACAATTCCTAGAGATGCCCGTGATCAATCTAGTAACTTTGTGTAATCCTATTAGCTTTATAGTTGCTGACTCCGCCACTAGGAGCGCATGGGGTCAGGTATCTAGCTAATGGCCGATAGAGTGCGCTACGGAGGAATCAGGATGCTGCAGATTGTAACTGCCAAAAAGAAAATTCAAGCAGTTTCTGATTTAATATATTTGTTTAATTTACAGTAAAAACATTTTAGTAGCTTAAATTTCCTTTCAAAAAAGCGCTAGATAAACAAGTTTACATCTCAAAAATTAATAACTGGTCTCATTTGGCATGGAACAGGAGACTAGCGTGATAACTACTAATTGACGAAACTACAAAGCCTTTTAGTGTTTTAGGATTCAATTATTTAATGTTTAATAACATTATTGTTTCCTAGAAAAAAAAAACCATGGACATTTTGATATGGCGTACACACATGTCTGCTTTATAGCTACTTGTCATTTAATACAGCATAGTTCTCGATTCTAGAAGATATGTCAAACATTCCTGCTCAGCTAATGAGTCATTCTGTGACCGATTGACTAAGCTCATACCATATCTGGATTGCAGAAAAACTGATAATGCATACTTTAAATAAACAAATAACAACTTGTAAATACCTAGGAGCGAACCCTCAAGACCATTTTCCCACGTTTGTATTAATTATCTTACAGAGACCTATTGTTCAGAAATTGGTTTGATTATTTCTGTTTCCTGCTGACATTATACAAAAAGATGTTCGTGTTTGACTGAAGATATTGATTTATCTAAACACAAGAACCTAGAATATAAATTAAAGTTCCATTTGCTTTAAATTTGAGGATCTCGACTCAGTTCAGTACAGCTGTACATGTACGACTGGAGTATTCGGATACTGCATTCAGAACACACGTAAATTGAACCTAATATATATTTTCATTATCTTTTATTTTACAAGTTATTCTTATAAAACTTAAATTTTATTTTATATTGCACAATATCTTATCAATTATTTATCCTAAGTGATTTGTCGTATAAAGTGGGAACAGAATGTAAAGTCTCCTTTTATAAGTGCTCGTATCTCTACGATGGCCTAAAACTTCCCTTCTCCTAGTGAAACCAGGAGGAACAGTAACAGTTTAGAAAATTATAATAATTGGCAATCTCAACACCATAACCAGAAGTATTTCATTAATTGTTTAATCCACAGAAGATGCTTTAGCATAAGTTGTTTGGTTTGGTTAGCGCACCACCGATAGATGACCCCAAGTAAGAAAGAGGACACTGCAAATAGAAAAGCCAACAGATTTGGGGACTCTCTGATTTAGAATGAGTTTGTTTCACTGGCAATTAAACTTTAAATCAATTTCAGAAGTACGTGCTTGATCACGGTGCCATTAACTGATTCCCCTTTATAAACCTTACTAATATATTGTTTGCAATCTTATTTGAAATATTTATTACACATATTTACTGCAAATTTCAGAAGATATGGTCTCGACCAGTAATGTGTTTTGTAAATGTAAACGTACCCGAGGTTACAGTTGTGAGTCCTGCTTTTGTGCAGTTAACAGGTCCTTTTAGTTGGTACAACATATCCGCTTCTTTGCAGCAATCAAACTTCCTAAAGGGAAACCATTAAAAAGTGACTACAGGTGCATAATATTACATGTCTTTTACAAATTACGTGAAAGGTATCCAAAAAATTAAGGACGTAATCAAATCAGAGTGTATTTTCCGTGCTAAGCTTTGCTCCAGACTGTCAAAACAGACGACACCAAATATTGTAACACCTGGGAGAAGAATCTAGCTTGACGTGGACGGAGATTTAAATAAATTTATTAGTAAAGTTTGTTAGTTTGGGCAAACCCGTTTCCACGTTATTCTTTGAATCATAGGTTTTGAGTTTGTACGTAGAAATATGCTTTAAAGAGTGAAAATATGAAAAAGTTTAATATTCGTGAGAAACACAAGAGAAAGCTTACTATGATTTTAGTTATTCCTCACTAAAACATTTGCCCAATGATAACTTAGAGTTGCAAGTACACAGTGTAAACACGTTTTAGTGAACCTTTGTCTGATATACGCAGCAATTGGCGCTGCTTTTAATATCTCTGACGTACACACAGCCTTTTCACTTGTTGTACAACATTGCGGCTCCCCTGTAATATTCGTTTTGTTCACCGTTAAGTATAATTTTAAATTTAATTAGTATGGTAACACATCTTTCATTAAACACTTAGTATGGATCTTAAACTGCAACATTAAGCAGATTTCTAATGCTAAAATATAGTTTCCATCTTATATATGTGATCGTAATTGTATTCCTATTTCAAAAACTCACGTACAGAGATCATTTGTCAAAACCTAGCCTCTTACCTGAACACCTTAAACTGTTAACTGATCCATTTGGAATGTGCACATCAAGTCATCTGAAACAAGTTAATAAAAATCTTATGTCATTATAAAACCTTTTCCATTATTCTACCTATACCAATCGACGTCCATACGTTCCAGACAGACGGTATTCCCTCACGGAAAGAGTATATCATCTTCTTTGGCTGATAGACTTCACGAAGAAAAGAATTACGTTTTAGAGCATGAAGGATTTGGCTTGGATGTTACGCATACATATTTAGGTTTAGTTTTGTTCCATTTTGTGTAATTTGTATATATTAATGTTCAGTACAAATTTATATTTGCTTCAAGTGTAAATAATGAATTTTTACCAAAGAGAAAAAGCAGTAATAATATAAATTTTAAAATTAAAATAGTTTACACTTTGCTTAGCAATAAGACATCGAACAACAAAAACACTGAAATAAAGAACTAATATCATTGTGCAAGATTTTAACCTTGGAGTTCCGTCATCTACTCCCACGTCTGAAGGGTTAGAACCGCTCGGACGTTTTGATGTGATCGGTAATTCTGATGTTTTCTACACTTCATACAGAGAAAACATTCCCGGATAACATTCTAACACAACACTTAATCGAACATCCAGTTTTAATTGAGATAGTCATGAAGTTTTTTTTATTCTTTTTACTTAAAGAAATGACTGTATCGTTGAACATTTATTCATGTCAATAATGTACACAATCACATATCAGTACAATGTCTTAACTCTTGTACGAGTCTGGCTAGACTTGCCTAGAACCTAAAAGTTCTGTTTCAACTTTGGGAAGATTTAAGTCTCGGACCAAATCATTTAACTCTCCATAATGCTTGTTGGTATCTGGGTCTTCAAAGTAAGATCCTGAGCTTGACGTAGCCAGTCGGTTATCACTTGTTTTAGACCCGTGTTCTAATGTCCGGGTTTCAGGAGGAACATATCATCACTCTGAAAAAAATGTGTAGTGTTTAACGCCCGCTTTTACTACATACGGCACCTCAGGCGGTTACACTGATGATACATGAGATAAAGATGGAGCACCGGTGGAATGAGATGGCGGGGGAAACCGGAGAAAACCCGCCCCAGCGCCATGTTGTCCACCACAATCTCACTTTTGCGGTCGCATGGGATCGAACCCGGGCCGCCTTGGTGAGCCACGGCGCGGCCCTCATTACTCTGAGCAACAGGTCTAATATCTGATGGAATGTTTGGTTATTCAATTTTCTCTTTGTCTTCCCCTTAAGCGCTGTTATTTTAGTCAAACAAAGATAGCAATCATCCACATGTTTCATTGTTTGCTTCCATACCAACGTAACTCCAAAAGTCATAGAAACCTTACGTTTATTCTTTAACCGTCTCTTAACCGGCTGACACAATTTTTGTAAACTAGATGGGAGCCCAAATGCGGTTCTGAACACCAAGTTTAAGATTATAAGCCTTTTCTATCAATAGAGTAATTTGGTATTTGACTTTATTTTATATATACCGCACACATGGCAGATATAATGGAGTTTATACACATCCGCGACGTGTTTACTCCTATATTAATATTTCAATAGATTACCAACTGATTATACTTTTAAATTATATTGTTTTATATCCTATACACAACAACTCACTAGTAGAACTTACAAATCACTTGATTCCGCTATGGATGAAAGTCGTATACATGTTCAGGTAAATACCAAATAATGCAGATAAAAAAGTTACTAACTTACTGTAAGTGTAGAAGTTGTAAAATAAAGAAATGATTTTGCTATGGGTCCAAGTATTAAACATAAGATTAGTAGCATAAGATAGTGGCAGTTGAATTATAAACAGATGAGGCATTTGACAGCGTTATTATTTATTTACACTTACTAGATGTAAAAATAGAAAATAAATTATAGAAGGCAAAATAAATTATAATCACACAATGATCCTTACTAACTCTAGCAGTAAAATATTAAAAATAAATGGTATTATTATCACTATTAAGTCAATCACTACAGCGGAAGTTTAACCCTCTAAAACCAGTGCTAATTAATAAAACAGGCTTTATTTCTCAAACTGAAGGTACCAGAGAAGAACTGTTTGCAGTCATCCCTTGAATTGACCGCTAAACTCGACACAAAATTTCATGCAATAGAGTTTTTGACTGTTATGTGGTATTATTAGAGATGAATGTTTGTGTAGACGTTTATCCAGTACATTCACTTTAAGAATCTGCTAAGAAAACTACCAAATGGACAACGACAACAAACTACTGAATGTGATCCAGAATAAAGTGATCCTATTTGATTCATCGTGACTTCGATACCAGCGCACGTCCACTCTGACTTTGGACATTCAATTTCCAAATAACTTTATTAATGTACGTTATTGTGTTTCACGTAATTTAATTGCAATACAACGGAGCATGGTTGACCACTATATCACTCTTGTATTTACAACGAAATGTGTAATTAAACATGTTCTGTAAATGCCTATCTTAAATTTGAAACGGATGTGATAAATAAACCTTCATCAAAGAGTGGGTTCAGACAGTAATGTGTGTACACAGCATTAACATACTAATATGTATATCTGTTATATAGGAGACAATTGCTTTAGTTGTTTTGATTGTCCGCCAGGAGAGAAATAATGGGCCACCAAGCGCGTGTTGCTCTCCACAGATGGCTCTACATGTAATAGCTTATACTGGGCAAAGATGTATGTAATTATTTATAAAGTGATATGATACAATAAAGATACGATCAGTGGATACAGCACAGATTTAATTTATTTTTGCGTTTTGAAAGGAAACTGTGGTGATAGTGGAAATAAATGCAACTTCGAACGAAGAATAATATTATGTGTGAGAACGGAAGTAACTAAGGTAAGTTTAAGTAAAGCGTTTTCATACTCATAAGACATGGATTTATTATCAATTCTTAGTATGTTGCTTATCAATTTTTGGTATTTACCTTGATACTTGAGTCCGACTATTACCATAAATACGTCTAAAAATGTTCCTGTTCATTACAAATGAGTGGTGAATCTGGTGGCTATAAAGTATGTAGCGTTACATACAAACGCTCATAACCATTTCAAGAGACACTAGTTTCCCTAAACATTTTTTTTTCTTTTTTGTAATATACGCGTTCCAACATTAAGTCGTATCGAACGATGAATGAAATGGGTGAAATGATGAGCCCAGGGTTCATAAAGCTTAGTTAGCCGATATTCATCCTTCAGGATATGGGACAAACTTTAGATAACTCACCCTGACGAAGATTCGAACTCGGTACCCCTTGAACGTAAGGCAGATATGCTACCACCACGCTACAGAGGCAGACCCCCTAAACTCTCTTTCTATAATTTACTGATGACTATTAAAATCTGTGATATTACTTTAAAGTCTTTACGTTAGTTCAGATAAACATGACAAACATCACACTGTCTTCAGCTTCCAATATTACTTGGCCATTACTTTACATTATATAACATCTAATATAAATTTTAAAAGCTACACTTCCCTTAACTTTTATCACTCTCGTGGAGCTACATAGGGAAAATTGCAGTTATTTTATCTGCTGCAGGATACCAAGGAGCGCTAGTACACTGGATCGCGAAAGACGATTGGTTAATTCAAGTTATGACACAACTTCTCAATTTGTAGCTCTTTGGTGTTCTGTAAGTACAAACAAACATCTTGATCTCTGATGGACTTTCATTAGAAGCAACTCATGGGTTTTAATTTCCTCTTGTATATTGTGTATTTGTGGGTTCGTGAAACTAAATGTCCGAGTTACAAACACTAAAAGTTGCTTTTTATTTCCGTAGAAACACACTTTGATCAACCCGACAGTCCAGAATTACGTCATATACATAACACAACTTGCAAGGTCATCCACCACAAAGATAGTCCACCTTTACGGCTATTCGCGCACATACGTCAAATTACCGACTGACCCCCAGTGGCGGGCTGCGGCTCCTTTAAAAGCTTACTCATTATTTCGGAATGTTCTCAGACAAACAAGAAGGCGCTGGAAGAAAGAGGAAATTTCCAGAAATCCGGCTCCCGCCGCCCCGCCGTTTCGGCAAGCTTTTATCTACGCACTGCACTATCCGTATTTTTGACTCGTCCCTAGCGCCGCATCGTTTCAACAATGCGTTCGCGACACTGCTACCTCCTCAAGGCTGTTCGTCCCGAAGGGCCACACGATCCAGGTGTACCACCAACATTTTTCCTCGGGGCCACGTCTGAATGCGGTAGACCACGTCGTTAATTCCCTTTACCATACGGTGCGGTCCTTGCCATGGTTGCTGAGTTTTCGGGCAGCGTCCCTTGATCCGGGTAGGGCGGTAGAACCAGACCAAGTCACCTTGCTGGATTCCTTGGCTGTTGGCTTGCCTGTCGTATCGGATCTTCATGCGGTCACTCGCCATCTGGATGTTCTGACGGGCCATCTCCTGCAAGTCGTGGAAACGGTCCACCAAGAGCCCAACTTACTCGGTTGCTGGCTACTTTGCGTCCGGGCTCCTTAGAGGCAGATCACAAGGGAGGCGTAACTCTTGGCCGAACGTTAAGCTGTCCGGCGTCATCCCGGTGCTCTCATATGTTAACGAGCGGTAGGCCAGCAAGAACAGTGACACATTGACGTACCAGTCTCGCTCCTCAAATGTTCTTCCAGGGTTTTGATGTACCTCTCGACCATGCCGTCCGACTGAGGGTGTAGGGTTGTTGTGCGGGTTTTGTTCACACCAAGTCTTTCCAGTGCCTCGCTCATCAGGTTAGACTCAAAATTTGTGCTGATCACTTTGGAGCTCTCATGCCACCCCAAAATGGCAGAACAGTTATTCCACAAGGCAGCCTGTAATTGTCTCCCATCCTGGTTCGGGATGGCATACACCTTCAGCCACTTGGTGAAATAGTCCACGGCCACAATTATGTACCTTTTGCCTCGGTCGGACACTGGGAATGATCCAGCTATGTCGGCAGCGATGCCACAGAAAGGCGATCCGACGTTGAACTGCTGCATGTGACCACGGCTCCTAGTCTGAGGACCGCGAATCGCCGCGCACATGTGACATTGACGGCACCATCTCTCTGCAACTGCTCGGAGCCTGAGCCAGTAGTAACGCTGCCAGTGTTTGCTGATCATTCGGTTTGCCCCCAGGTGTCCTCCTACAGTACCGGCGTGCACTTCCTCCAAGACTTCTGGGCTTTTACTCATGGGCAGTACCAACTGCTCCCTCTGCCTCTTCCCATAGTTTAGTTCCCATTCCTGGAACAGCACACCATTTTTGCAGTTCAGCGATTCCCATCGGGCCCAGTACGAATTGTACGCAGCGCTTCTGGGTACTATGTCCTTCCAGGTTGCTGTGTTCCGTGTCTCCACTTCCCTAAAGAGTGATCCCTGGTCGGCATCCGGCAGCTGCTCCTTCCTCAGGCCTGCACCATCCCAGCCGTCCACAGGCACTGCCGTGACCACTCTGACAGTTGCGGCAAGTTCCTGTTCTTCCACTCTTGTGGATTGAGCGCGCTGTTCTTGATAGGGTTTTCGGGACATGGCGTCTGCTTTGCCGTGGCACTTCCCTCTACGGTGTTCAGATGTCGTCATACTCCTGCAGCCCCTGGACCCACTGGGCTGTCTGACCTTCCAGGTTCCTAAAGCTCAGTAGTCTGCCGAGGGCGCAGTTTCAGTCCTCAGATGGAATGGCTGACCGTACAGGTACTTGTGGAAATGCTCCAAGGTCTTTTGTCCCGCCAGTTGTTGTCGCTGAGTAACGCAGTAGACCTTCTCTGCCTTGGAGAGCGTGTTGCTGTAGTAAGCTATCATCCGCTCGTGGCCGTCCTGAACTTGGGATAAGGTGCCTCCAATGTAATGGTCGCTGGCGTCGGTGTCCACAATGAAGGCGCCGTCTGGTTGTGGGAATCCCAAAAATAGGAGCACTATAAAGTGCTGTGTGCGTGGGTGTGTGTGCGTGTGTGTATGCATGTATAGATGTGTGTATGTGAGTGCGTGTGCCAACCTTATACCAGAAATGTCACTGATTTGACTTCTACAGTAATATACAAATCATAACAAAAATTGTCCATACCATCATACACAAAGAATGAAAAATGTAATTCTATGTGGAACACTATATAATAGATTAACTCATGTATTAAAAACAGTTTAAAAATATCAGTAAATGCAGAAATGGTTTTCGTGTCATAAGCTTGAGCAAAATGTCTGATATACCATTTTCAGTTGACGCCGATTTAACAAACACTGACAATTTTTAATTGGAGCTTGTATTTTATGCACATCATATTATTCGCCATTGGCTTTTTATTTGCAATATTTGTTGTAGTCTGCTGTCAGAGTACTTAAAATAGAGAGTGACACATGAACATATTTCTTATTTAAGTGGGAGAACATTAAGTGTTTTAGTGTTATTTGTTATGGTAATATATCTATCAGAATATTTATTTAACGTAGTTGAAATATAACATATAAATAGAATAGAGAAGAAGTAAAACAGAAGTATCTATACTCACTTTGGAATCATAATATTCTAGAACGTTGATCTCAAACCAAATAACTGTTCTAATAGTTCCAAAGATTAAGACAATCCTTTCTGATCAGTATATCGGTATATATATACAGTATATCAGTATATACAATAGCCGAAACACCCCAGCCCAAGGCTGAAGCTTTTGCGATCACCTTGGAGAGTGTCTTTTCCGCCAACGCAGTAATTGGATAAGATGACTTCATAGCAGATGTCGAAAACGAAGTAAGAGACTTAGGGCAAAGACCGTCTCACAATAAGATGTGCACGACAAACCCAGGCGAAATAGGCTGGATCATAAGGCATCTGCCATACAGAAAAGCGCCTGGGCCAGACAAAATACCAAATGTGGTACTAAAGAACCTACCAACAAAAACGCTAAAGCCCTTAGCAAACATTTTTAACTTCACACTCGAAAGTGGAAAGTTTCCTCCATGCTGGAGAGAAGCCAAAATACTCCTGTTACCTAAAGCAAATAAAAATCTAGCACTTCTAGTCAACTACAGGCCAATTAACCTATTAAACACAATAAGCAAAGTCCTGGAAAAGATAATACTAAAGAGAATAAACATACACATTCATAAGAACAATATTCTTATACCTGAGCAGTTTGGGTTCAGAGCTCAGCACTCTACTACACTCCATCTTTTGCGAATGACCGAACAAGTCACTAACGGATTTAACACGAAAAAGTCAACGGGCGTCCTATATTTAGACATCGAAACAGGCTTTGATAAAGTATGGCACGCAGGCCTTATTAAAAAGCTAGGACAATACGAATTCCCTGATTCGGTAGTAGCCCTAATTGGGGACTACTTCTCCGGTAGGCGCTTTCGCACCACGGTAGAGGACGAAGTATCCAGCGTTAAGCCAATCAAAGCAGGCGTACCTCAAGGAAGTCTGCTGGGACCGACACTATTCATCTTATACACAAATGACATGCCCGATCTACTAAGAACGAAATAATATATATACTGACGACGCTGCTCTAGTAACGCAGTCAACGCAACCGCGAATCATTCATCAACGTCTTCAAAACGCCCTAAATACACTAGAACCTTGGTTCTTCAAGTGGATAATTAAAATAAATGCACGAAAAACGCAAGCTATAATCTTCACGAAAAGACTCCTGCATAGGAAAAACAAGCGTGCCCTTCAGCCGTTAATATATCAAGGCGAAAGAATAGACTGGAAGGACCAAGTGACCTATTTAGGCCTTGTGATGGACCAGGGTCTCACCTGGAGCAAACACATTACTACGATCAGAGCCAAGGCCAATGGCCAGCTAAATAAATTATTTCCAATATTTAATATTAACAGCCAGCTTAAAGTACATATGGGCCTTACCCTATATAAGACACTGCTAAGGCCTATTATCACGTATGCAGCGTCCCGTGTGGGGATACGCTGCAAAAACTCACTTACAGAAATTGCAAACGCTACAAAACCGTATAATCCGAATAATTACAAAGCAACCGCCGGTAGCACCGGCCAATCTGTTGCACAACGAACTAAGACTACATTCAATTGAGGAATTTATCAAAAGACTCAGCTTCAATCTATGTAAGCGCAAAGATAAAAACACTGACGCACTAATACAGCAACTAGGCGCTTACGAAACCGAATACAATAAACACAAAAGACCGTTGTCCGTATTTGATAGGACCATAGGGATGGGAGACCCAGAAATAGACATCCAAGATTATCTAAACACTCTCGTAAGACTTGCATAGAAGTATTAAGATTACCCATGACTGTACACCATACCCTGACATTTCCCAGCTCCACAAGTCCTTGCTCTTAGTCAAGGCGGCTCTGGTGTGGAGGCAACCCCCCTCCCCCATACTTACACGACAATCGCTATGAACAATGGCTATGATCAATCTAATGCGAACAAATTCAACTTAGAATCAACTTCATTCTAGACGTAGCTTACGCATAGAACTAAGTCATACATACAAACACACTAGTTTTACATGTAAAGATAATGCATGACTAACGCTATCTTAGCGACCACCATTAACTTTAATGACACGTTCTACCCTCTCAGGGCAGACAATACATTAACTAAGAACTATATACTAATGCAAATAAAATAGTATAACTCATACATGACTATTTCCTCTGTCATTGATGATGCAACCAGTATGTTAGGACGGTGTTTCTAATTGGAAACGATACTACACCCAACCACATCCCTCACTACGAATCCGCGAGGGCATATTCAGGGCTTCGGCCATGCTTATGTCCTAGCATCCAATCTCACCTTGGTTAGGCCACACGGCCAAACTCTACACGCTCTCCATGAATCCGCAGGTGCACATAGCGGTACTGCTGGAATTCCTCACCTGACTTCTCTCCGGTGGAGGTTTTTTAGTGGGTAGTACCTTCGGGTGAAGCTCACACTTCCGGCTGCACCATCACAGTACAGTCGGAGTTAGTCCATAAATGCATTTTTCCTCCACTTGAAAAAAAGGCTTATGTATGGACGTAATGGTAATATCTCGGTTTTAGAGCCGATTGACAATTTCGTATGGGGAAATGTTTGGTACTTTACTCACATAGTTGTCAAAATATATTAATGGGACATTAATTTTACTGGACGTTACACTCACATGGCATTCTCTTCTCTAGTAATAAGGTTTGTAACAATTAATTACTGCTATACCTTTATCACTTTAATGCTGTTAAACGTCATATTTGGTACTTTGTGGTACAGGTAATCGCGTGTACGAGTCCCACATTGGACATGGTTGTCTGTACAGTCTCATAAAATGATAGTGTTTCAATAAAAGAACTAGGTTCATTACAGTAGTATTTTGTTTAACTTCAGCTGTAGTAGAGTGGTGACGTGATCTTAATGACGACAGAAAGCATGTAAGTTTAAATATCGTCTTTTTATTTTACACATTAATCGCAGAAAACTTTTATCTCCAGGTCTTATGTGCGTGCAGAGTTCTAATGCAGCGGCTCGAAAGAGGAATACATGTTTGCCGTGAGATCTAGTAGTGCAATATTTAATTTTGTATTAACCTTACATTAACAGCAGGAACTCTGCAATGCGACGAAGGGAGACGTGTCATATTTTGTCCCAAAACTGCAACCTGAAGGTCACGTTATCATCTAAGACCTGCAACTTACTGTGACATGGAATTGTTGAAATATATGTTCTGATTACAGACAGAAATGGAAGAGGATTAAAGAATTGTTAGAACTTGCATTTTTATTTCTTTTAGTTAACGAAGAGCTGGAATATCTGCTTGATCAGTCGATACTTCGTTTATTTAACCTTTTACTATTGTTGTTGGACAAAGCATTCATACAGTGTGTCTTCTTGGACAGTTGGAATTCATCACGTTCTGCTAAGTTAAGGAAATATTTTGGCATTTTTGTGTGAATCTGCCTCAGCTCTGTCAAACAGAGGCGAAACATGTTTTCATATTTAGAAAGTTCCATTTAAATGAAGTAACCTATTTCTGTTTATGTAGCAGGCAAAACAATGACATTTGTTGACAAGTATAAATAGAGCTTCTTCATGAAAATCGTCCTTAATGCTGAATTAGTGTGAAACGTGGCAATGGCAACTAGAAGGAAATATGTCCACTAGATAGAAACACTGGCTCAGAATTACCAACCTGCTAGTTATTAAAGTTATAGCAGGAATAAACGCAATTTAATATATAATTATGTAATGGTAGCTAATTGGACTTGTTCAGTTTTTATTGCTTCTATCTGAGGTTTTTGTAAAGATAATGACAAAGGAACTGTCTCTTCGACCGTTCTTATACACTACATGGAATATCACAATTGTATCCGTGAGAGTTAGATACATTCAGTAATTGTAAATTTATGTACGCTTGTTTAATTATAACATTTTGTTACGAATACATAATACATTTACCATTTTGCGTTTAATTTCGTACTACAATCCTAATAAAGTATAGGATCTGCTGTCGCAGTTGAACATTCTCACTATGAGCATAAGTCATTTACAAATATTATAATGAAATGACAAGTGCAGTGTATAACGCCCGCACTTTCCTCCATATGACACCGCAGGTAGTGAGATGGCGGGGTAAACTGGAGATCCCGGAGAAAACTCGTCCCAGCGCCGTGTTGTGCACCACAGGTGTAAGTATGTGGTCGTCTGGGATAGAGCCCGGACCACCTTGGTGTGGGTCGCGAAGTCTAACTACTCAACCACGGCGTAGTCTACAAATATTTTAAATTGAGCTAGAACAAAAACGAACTGAAATAAACAAAAAACATAATTACACACACTGCCAATAGTACACTTATGTATATCAAACAAAAATATTGACAAATGAATTCTTGCAGGTACAAAACTTACTCATAAATACAATTTAACTACACGTAAGTAACGTCACTCTAGTAATAACTAAACAAGTGAACTCTACAATTAAAGACCACTAAACTGAAATTACCACGTGACGTGTGTCTGATCATATCTAATATACTCTAAGTAATTATTAGATAAGAATGTTTATGAAGACACTTATCTAGTGTACTCACTTTAAATATCTACTTAGAAAACATCGACAGCAAACTACAGCGAGTATTACCGAGCGAGATGATTCGTGTTTCGTAGATCATGACTTCAATCCCAGCCACATGCACGCTCTGACTTGAGATATTCAGTTTTCAAATAACTTTGTTTATGTCGATTCTTGTGTTTCTCACAACTTAATAGCAATAGCATGGAGCATGGTTGACCCGCTGTTGAAACATTTAACTATACCACTCTTGTATCCACAACGAAATGTGTAATTAAACACGTTCTGTAAATGCTTATCCTAAATTTGAAACAGATAAACCTTTGAGAAAGAGTTGGTTCAGACAGTGATGTGTGTACACAGCATTAAGTTGCTAATATGAATATGTGATATATAAGAGACAATTGTTTTAGTTGTATTGGTTTTCCACCAGGAGAAAAATGGCTAAAGATTTAGCGAACCGAGTGCTTATTGCTGTCCATAGATGGCACCACGAGTAATAACTTATACTGGAGAAGAATAATTGTTATTATTTACAAAGTCTTACAACACATTGTAGTTATGTACTATATACACAGCTCATATTTAATTATGTTTCATATTAGGGAAAGAAATAATAGCTAGAATTTATATAAACACATGTTCGAACGAACAAATCGCTTCATGTGGGAATAGAATTGCACAAAAAAGAATATATATTTTACGGCACATGTTTCCGTAAAACATCCGTTCTGGCCACTCCACGACACAGCAACTACTGCGGGTTGCCGAGAAGGCCTCCCTGGGTTTCCAGGAACGGTCTAAAACGGTAGCAGTGTTGCTGGACGTGGAAAAGGCATTCGCCACTACCTGGTATGAAGGACTAATTTACAAACTCCTGGAGCATGAAATTCCCCGTCCATACATTTCCTTGGTGGCCGGTTTCCTCGGAAACCGAAGCTTCCGAGTAAAGATGGAGGGGAAGCTGTCCACAGAGCGGCCCATTGGCGCTGGGGTGCCGGAAGGCAGCGTGCTGTCGCCGGCACTCTTTGCAGCTTACATGGCCGACATACCTACACACCACAATACCCACACCTGTCAATATGCGGACGATCTAATGATCTTCGCAGTCAACAGAAACCCAAGATATAGCTTTCGGCAGATCCAAACCCAGCTCCGGGCCATTGGCGAATGGAGCGCAAAATGGCGAATGGCGATTAACCCGGAGAAAAGCTCTGCGATTCTCCTGGCAAAAACCAGAGCCAATCGGTTGCAGCAGAACTTCGTTTTACGGCGTCGTGGAATCCCATGGGTTCAAACGGCGAAGTATCTCGGAGTGACGCTGGACCGCAAATTAACTTACGCTCCGCACGTCAAGGGCAAGGTACAGCTTGGGCACGTCGCGCTCAGGAACCTATATCCTATATTCCGCTCAACCATGCCACTCCGTCTCAAACTCCAGCTGTATCGGGCGATCATCCCGCCCATGATCCTGTACGGCTGTGAGATCTGGGGAACAGTGGCGAATACCACTTTCGTCAGACTCCAGACGCTGCAAAACAGGGCGCTACGGGTCATCTACGATACTGACTGGAGATTTCCCGCCCAGATTCTTCACGAACATTCAAACATTCCGTACATTGTCGACGTCATTCGAGAGAGGGCTCGTTCAATGTACGACAAAATTCAAACCCATGGCAACCCTTTGGTGAACTCACTGGGCATGTATGACCAGAGGGAGCAAAGACGCTTGCCATCTTACAAACTCCCCAGAGACGTATTGGGGCCCCTTGGGTAACCCAAGGAAAATCCCCAAAAATTTCTCACTCTACAAACGCCTAATGGCTCGAGCGTCAGGACACCCGTACTCAAAACGGGGTAAAAGTTCTAAAACAGATCCTCCCCCAACGGGAGAAAGAAACAACAAACCCGCCTTTAGAGGACACTCAAGGGCAACCAGTTGAAACCCAATCTTAAACACTCAAAACCTAACACCAGCAGATCTAAAGCAATCACACTTGACTCACTTCGCAGGTTAAGCCGCAAAGCGGCTAGGTACTGCGGCAAAAGACACCCGGACGGGGAAAGCCCCGCCCGACTAGGACTACCTCTGGACCTCCGTAAAACATGAATTAAATAACAATTCTGCAAAAATTTGATGTTTGAATTCGTCTATAAACAAAAATTACATCTAGAGTAAGGTGCAGTGAGACCTGTAATTATGATATATAGGAGCTACATGTACATAAATAAAGTTACTGATATACATAAGGAATGGTAAAGGCTAGTCAGTAATTGACAGCTGCTGTATCTCCTAGTGTCTAATGGGTTATTTCGGACGTTAGTCAAAGTGGCTATTAAAGAGGAAAGTGTAGAAGGTTCCTCTTAACATGAGAGTTATCTGCTCTAAACAAAAATTCATGTACTATGAATATAAAATACTAACAGACAAAGTGTATGAGTGAAGTCTTTCTCAGCACAGCAAGCTGACATCACGTGTACGACAGGAAAGTATGGTTCCCAAGGACACATTATCTGTAAGACAGGCGTCCAAAATCCACTTGATCATGTGGTAACAGCAAGTACTATCTGTGGAGTTCAGTACATTCTGTTTCAAATATTTC
Organism: Mantis religiosa; assembly: GCA_030765055.1. Classification (NCBI taxonomy): domain Eukaryota; kingdom Metazoa; phylum Arthropoda; class Insecta; order Mantodea; family Mantidae; genus Mantis; species Mantis religiosa. Next base: position 187,379,102 of record CM060949.1, on the reverse strand, counting down.
AACAATACAAATTTATACACACCATAAAGCTACAAGGGTAGTGACGTCACATTATTATAAAGTTGTAAGGTATGGTATACTTTTCAACATACTCCACAATACAAGTTCACAAACGTGAGCAATATTTACTCAGAGATGTGCCTTTATTTATAAGAGGTAGAAGGTTATAAGGATACATTCAATGTTGAGTAGGCGTAATTATTATTAGATTGTGACCGCAATCGGTATTGCCAGCCCTCGGGTCAAACAGTTCCTGCTGTTTACTGTTCACAATTCAAGGAATGCTAGAAGCTGACCTTACGGAACATTCTATTATCAGACAATTCTCGCCATAATCTGCAGGGTATAAAAGGCGGTACAAATACTAGCTGTTGTTGAGTTACTGGAATTTACAGTCAGGAGTAGAGAAGACGCAATTAGCAAGCAGTGCGGCACGTACCAACTCCGTAGTGATGAGCCTGCAGGCAGTGCTTAGGGGAGTCGACCAGTGAATACCACAGTTAAAACGGAGTCGAAGGCCAGGGAACTTTGTGTGCAAGTTAGCAAACTTACTAGCAGCGCAAGTGGTACATGCAACAGATACATAACGGGCATGTTTGCGGTGTGTATGTTAAAAGGGAAGGTAAATATAAGTTAATCTAAGGATAACAATTTTTGTGACCGAGGTAAGAGTTAACGTAAACCTCGCGGTAGAGACATTTTTTCATAGAACAATCCAAAATAATGTCCTCCTTTAAGTTTTAATGTAGCTTGCAGTTTCAGTCAGTTGTGCACCATTTTAGCTAAATTGTTTATAATCTTGATTTCTGCCCAAAATATCTTCCATAAGTAACTGAAGTACAGAAGTATCTTCAAAAATTTACAAATCTTTTGCAAGCGACAAAAGTTAATTACCTTAAATACGGTAATTTACAATAGTAGAATTAAATCAATACTCGAGAGAGAGAGAGAGAGAGAGAGAGAGAGAGAGAGAGAGAGAGAGAGAGAGAGAGAGAGAGAGAGAGAGAGAGAGAGAGAGAGAGAGAGAGAGAGAGAGAGAGAGAGAGAGAGAGAGAGAGAGAGAGAGAGAGAGAGAGAGAGAGAGAGAGAGAGAGAGAGAGAGAGAGAGAGAGAGAGAGAGAGAGAGAGAGAGCATGTTGGCAGGCTGAGGAACAGCCCGAAGGTGTTCAAGTCGTGTACCTGCTCTGGAAAGAGCTTAACTACGTAGTGACGGGATGTGGATGTTGTAGGATGTCGGGTGATAATTATGTAGGTGGAAAGAAACGAGGTAGCATGTTGCACCTCGACGACTGAAGAATCGGGTTGAACGGCCATCGTGCATCGCTGGTGGAAAGTTAATTAACTAGGAAACGGATCAGCAGAATTTAAGTATCCAGACAAGTATCTTGGGTTTTAGTAATTTTGTTTAAGCAGGAGAAAAAGAAAAACTTTAAGATATAACTCCGTTAGAGGACTTCCATTCCCAGATACGATAATGCGTGTGCGAGTAACTGTCGCTATATCTACCATAACTATCTTTGTTTTATATATAATAAAATATTAAATAGTTACGATGTGTTATAAAACTTTGTAAACAAAATGGAATCTTTTAATCCAATGTAATGTGATACAGGTAGAGCCATTTGTGGAGAGCATCTCGCACTCGCTGGGAACTTTGGACTAACATTTCTCCTCTGGTGGACAAACTATAAACTAAAAGATCGCCTTGCATATAACAAGAAGTTAACGTAACTGTTCACAATACATTCTTCAACAACGCTTCCACAAAGTCTTATTTTTTCATCTGCAACAAACTTAAAATCAACTTTTATAGAAGTAGTTCAATAACATATATCGCTGTGGTCAGAAGAAAGATGCAGCTAATTGTTAAAAAAGGCTTGTCAATACATGGTCAGTTTCAAACTCCATGTTACTGCTATGTAATCTTCAGAATTACTAGAATGGAAGTTGGCAATTTTAAAGCAAAAGATATTGAGAAGTTATAATAAAAGCAAACAGCATTTCGAAAGGGTTAACGGCAACTAATTTTAAATTACGCTATTTAACAAAGTCTGGTTTTTATTGTACTAAGACATTATAACTTATAATTTATTAACTAAAGTAACATACTTCATTAATGAAAGAAACCTGAAAATCTAATTCATTAATATTCAAGCTATACAGTTTCTTTGTCATAAAATATGCTAAATCTATTATATTTTGATAAACGTTTAGAGATAATTTCAAAATTAGTAAACGTTCTTTCAACTTATTTCATGTGAGTTTTACTTCTGGAGACATAAAGTTTCCTGGATCTTTTTTTTTTTTTAATTCACGTCATCCAACGCTAAGTCACATCGTACGATGAATGAAATGAGGGAAAGGATGCTCAAATGAGCGCGGGGTCCATAGAGCCCAGAGCCAACCCACACTCGTCTTTCAGGACAAGGGAATACCCCGGAAAAACCTTATCCAGGTTACTCTCCCTGACCGAGATTCGAACTCGGGAGCTCTTGAACGTGAGGCAGACATACTACCACCACGCTACCGAGGCGGGCTAGTTGCCTACTTGATGAATATCTCGTCTATATCAGCATTACTCGTGTAATGTCGGATAAGTCAGTCAGTTACAATAAAAACTGTCAAAGTAAGTGTTTGACATTGTAGTTAAGGTCTACAATATTGGCAGCATGGCTCCAGGTACTGAGTTCAACTTTCATATGTATCCAGTGAGGGTACACGTTGAACTTACACAAGTCTATGCCACTTGTACCATTACTATGTTTAGAACCAACATCTGTAAAGTAAAACATTTATTGATCTACCTAAAACAAAAAGCATAACAATGGGAGCAACAGAACTGAACCAAAACGTTTTATGTGTCTTCCTCTGGAAGAAACATAAAATAAACAGAAATAGTTCATGGGAATGTCAGACAAGCATACGTTTAAATGCCATTATGGACGAAAGTTTAATACCTATGAAATAAAGAGTTTAATGATGATGTGATATATTTATTGTGCATATTCCAAAATTTTTCAGTTTACAACATTTGGCTACATTTATTTGTCTTTACCTTGTTGCTACCTTGGCTTACGTGACACCCTGGTCTTCTGCTCTGCAGGTAGCTCTTAACCTTCATATCTCCTTGTTACTTAGGCCACGCCGTGGCTCAGTGGTTAGACCGCTTGGCTCTCACCAAGGTGGCCCGGGTTCGATCCCAGGCGACCGCAAAGTGAGATTTGTGGTGGACAACACGGCGCTGGGGCGGGTTTTCTCCGGGATCTCCGTTTTCCCCCGCCATCTCATTCCACCGGTGCTCCATCTTCATCTCATGTATCATCAGTGTCACCGCCTGCGGCGCCGTAGGTAGTAAAAGCGGGCGTTGAACACTTCACAATTCCTTGTTACTTAATTAGTCCCATTCTTCCCCCTCATCTTCCTGTCTTATATTCTTTACGTTTCTGACCCAATTTTCTTTTACTTTCTGCAAGAACTCACCAATTCCTCTTACCATCTTTTTCTCCCTGTGAATAAACATTTTTATAGCTACTATCTTCTTCTCTACATTCTCCCAGTTTTATCTTCCCAAACCTTTTCTCCATTTTGCAACCGCCTCGCTTTCTGTTACATAATGTGCTATGCTTTCTTTTTCCCCACACAATTCACAAATTCCCCTTTCCCTACCTCTTATCTCTGTTAGAAATATTATTCCTGTTCTCATCCAAGCTAACCCTTCTCTCTCTTGCCTATTGCAGTAATCTACATATGCTTCTCGTCCACAATTTCTTTTTATTTGCTTGTAACATTGTAATGATTTCATATTTTCTAGACTTCCCCATATTTCCTGTCTTTCTATATCTTCTATTCTACATTTTACTAATTTACCCACATCGCTTGTATCCCTTTCCTCTAATCTCCATATATCTACAATCGCATAGCACTGCTTATTAATTAGTGGTGTGGTAGCAGTCGAAGGAAGTAAGTAATTTAGTTTAATATTGCTTAAGATAGACATTTCCTAAATTGTGATTTATAGTAAATAAAACAAGGAGAACCAGATCATCTACTACACTCGGCTACATCTCCAGCTAAATGAACTAATGTTGTAAGGGGCCTCTGAGTTTTAATGAAACCCTTTAAATTACTTTCAGAAAAGTATCCGTTACAAACACGAGGTAGTCTCAAAAAAGCCACGTCGGTGAAGTGGCATTTTTGAGTAAAGTAGAGAAAGAATTACAAATTATTATAATCAGATGCTAGCTCCAACCAAATTGATTATAACTGGAAAAACTGTCCTGCATTAACAATAAAGCGATGACAAATGAAAGTGAAATGCCTTAAAGTATATTTTCTTTAGAAGGTTTCCTTTTACACATACAACTAATTGTTCCTTTGCTATTGTCTGTAAATATACAGTAACTATCATTTGATTTTACAGAATAGAAGGAAATTAAATCCAAGGTATATGTAAACAAAATAATTACATTATGTTACAAAATTTTTTAAACAAATACAAATCCTTTTCCCCATGCAACATATTACAGCTAGAGCCATCTCTGGACAGCAACACGCGTCCGATTGGAAACCTTAACCGAAATTTTCTTTCTTGTTCGACAATCAATTGCACTAAAACCGTACAATAAATCTACATAATGTACTCCACTCGACTACTTTCCGTACCCACTCTTTCTTAAAGGCAATTTTACATTTTCTGTAACTTCAAAATAAAGGTTTACGAACCAGTTTCATTATATATTTCGTGTAGATACAGATCGTTAGGGTTAAATGGTTCAACAAATTCTCCTTTCAAACTCCATACTATTTCTATTAAATTACGAGAAACACAGACCGGAGCTTAAGACGTTAGCAAGTATTGGAAAATCGATACTAAGAGCAAACAATATCTTGAAATTCGTTAATAATTTAGAATAAGTAGACTTAAAATCTGTGCTTTAGCAAGGTCTGCATTTTCATGTTCCAAGACGCCATCTATAATCTTATGATTTAACAGTTACAGGGTGTTATGAAAATTTAATCATAATAAAAGGGACTTTTAACTATTATGAGAAAATTCAAGATATACATTATGCATTAGACATCACGTTATTGGTGATATTCTCCCAAAAAGAAACAAAAAGAATCGGTCCAATTTGCTTGGCCAATGGAGAGCTGTTGGAGGTGTGTATTTACATCTCTGGAAGATAAATGGTCCTTTACAGATAAGTAAATAAATAATAATGTTGCCGTTTAGCAGTACAGACAACGTCAGGAAATATGATTATAAACATTTTGGTATTAAGTTTACTCCGATATACTAACTCTATTTACAATAGCAGCATTATACCTGGTTATAGTTTGGCCTACAGTAATTAAATAGACAGATAGGTTTTTCACACATCACATGTTTCGTTGTACGTTGACAATGTACAGGGTTTCAGTGTAACCTCCAACTGCCAGTCAATCAAAATTTGAATATCAAACCGGCCTGGTGCCTCTACCACGTGATAGTAGTGGGTTTAGTAATGATTGATGGCCACTAATTCGGTTTACAGCAATGTTCCTATGACTAATACATAATTATATCATATTTAATTTTAAATTTTGAGGCTGAATATGTGTTCAGGGACTTTCAACAATGATTCCTATATACTTCAATGAAAGGTATTTTGTACATAATTTTGTGTGAACCTGTGTCCAGTTAATTGGATGTGTGATTTCACAGGAAAATGTGAAGCAAATGACAATGCTGTAGTCTGTCTTACCAGCGCTGGTGTATTGTGTTGCGAACGGCTATTGTCTAATTCAACTTTCTATTCAACTTCCCAATTTGTAGCTGTTTGGTGTTCTGTGTGTACACAGAACCATGTATCAGATTTTGGTGAACAAAGAAGTTTTCTGTCTGACGGACTTTGGTCACAAACAAGTAAAAGAGAATACATCTTGAATTTATTTGTGTAATATTGAAATTTTTAAGGATTTGTGTAATATTCCTAGCACTTAGATAGACGTATATATGTCTACTATGTGAAAATTGCCCTAACGTAACAACTGCTAGTATTTGTACCGTCTTTTATATCCTGCCGGTCGTGTCGAGAATTTTCTGATAGTAAAATGCTGTCGAGTGCCGTTATTTAATCGTTCGAAAACAAATGCACACTGTACCAATGTGTCTCACTTCCAGCTTCGTGAAATCAGCCAGTAGCATTCCTTGAATTGTGAACATAAAAGAACCTGGAATTGACTAACACTTAGTTCCTCGAGCGCTGGCATTGCGATCACAATCTAATAATCATCACCACTACTCAGCATTTAATCTGCGCTTATAACTTTCTACCTCCTATAAACAAAAGCAATTCGCTTCATCAAATATGGCGCACGTTTGTGCACTTGTAATAGGAAATATGATGAAAAATATAGCAAACCTTACAGCAATATAATGTGTCATCACTACAATTGTACGGTTATGATGAGTATAAATCTATATAGTTAAAATATTTGGAACAGAAGTATTGAAGTCCACAGAAGAAACTTGCTGTTATCACATATACAAGTGAATTTTTGGACGCTCGTCTTAAGATGTTTCCGTAATTCCTCGAGAACCATACCTTCACGTCGTACACGGGATGTCAGGCTAGTGTGTTGAGAAAGGCTTCACTGACACACCTTGTCTTTTAGTATTTTGTATTTATAGTACATATATTGTTGTTTAGAGCAGGCTACTCGCGTGTTAAGAGGAACCTGCTACACTCTGCTCTTTAATGTCCACTTAGACTAACGTCCGAGATAAGACTTGAGACACTAGGAGACACAACAGCTGTTCTGACCAGCCTTTACCTTTCACTGATTGTTATGTATATCAGTAACTTTATATATGTATATATAACTCCTTTCTATGATAATTACAGGTCACAGACGAAGTCAAACATGAGCTGACCAAAGATTTGTCCATTAATGCAAGTTCAAGAAAGAAAAATCCTTAATATATATTCAATTTTGTACACTTCTATTCCCACATGAAACGATTTGTTCGTTCGAAGATGCGTTCATAGAAACTCTAGCCAGTATTTCTTTTCATAAAATAACACAAAATTAAATATGAGCTCTGTCTATAGAACATGTGTAAGTAAAATGTGCTACAAAACTTTGTAAATAATTAGAAGTATTCTTCCCCGGTATAAGCTATTAAACGTGGTGCCATCTATAGACAGCAACACGCGCTCGGCTGCCAGATGTTTAGACATTATTTCCCTCCTGGCGGAGAATCCATACAACTAAAACAATTGTCTCTTACACATAACACATATTCATATAAGTAACTTAATGCTGTGTTCACATATTACTGTCTGAACCAACTCTTTTTCAAAGGTTTACTTGTCACATCTGCTTCAAATTTTGGATAAGCATTTACAGAACGTGTTTAATTACACATTTCGTTGTAGATACAAGAGTGGTATAGTTAAATGTTTAAACAGCGGGTCAACTATGCTCCTTGCTATTGCTATTAAATTACGACAGATACAAGAATGGAGATTAATAAAGTTATTGGAAAACTGAACATCTCAAGTCAAAGTGTTCATGTGACTGGGATTGAAGTCACGATCTAAGAAATACGAATCATCTCACTCCATAATACTTGCTGTAGTTTGTTGTCGATGTCCATTTGTCAGTTTTCTAATCAGATATTTAAAGTGAGTATACTAGATAAGTGTCTACACAAATATTGTCCTCTAATAATTACTTAGAGTATATTAGATATAATGAGACACACGTCACGCGATAACTTCAGTTTAGCGTTCATTAATTGTAGAGTTCACTTGTTTAGTTATTGCTAGAGTGATGTTGTTTATATGTAGTTAAATTAGGTTTATGAGTAAGTTCTGTGACTGTAGGAAATCATTTGTCAATATTTTTGTTTGATATACATAAATGTGCAATTGGCAGTGTGTGTAATTATCTTTTGTGTTTCCTTCAGTTTGTTTTGGTTCTAGCTCAAATAAAAATATTTGTAGACTACTGCGTGGATGAGCAGATAGACCGCTCGACTCTCGCCATGGCGGTTCGGGTTCGATCCCAGACGTCCGTAAACTTAGACTTGTGGTGGACAACACGGCACTGGGGAGTTTTCTCCGTGAGTTTCGGTTTACCCAGCCATCTCACCACCTGCGGTGCCGTATGTAGTAAATGCGGGCGTTATACACTAAACTTTACATGTCATAAAAATATTTGTAAGTGACGTATGCTCAGAGTGAAGATGTTCAGGTGCGATAGCATTTCCTTACTTTTGATAGGTTTGTAGTATGAAATTAAACGAAAAATGTTAGAAGTATCATGTTATATTCCTAACAAAGAGTTATAATTAAACAAGCGAACATAAATTTAGAGCTACTGAATGTATCTAACTCTCACTGAAACAATTGTGATATTCCACTTAGTGTATAAGAACGGCCGAAGTAAAAATTCCTTTGTTATTATCTTTGCAACAACGTCAGGTAGAAACAATAAAAAAATAAACAACTCCATGTAGCGAACACTTTTAATTATATGTTAAATGACGTTTATTGCTGATGTAACTATAATAACTAGCAGGTTGGTAATTCTGAGCCAGTGTTTTTATCTAGTTGACATTTTACCTTCAAGTTGCCATGGACACGTTTCACACTAATTCTACATTAAGAACGATTTTCATGAAGAAGCTCTAATTATACTAGTTAACAAATATTTACGTTTTGCTTACCACGGAAACAAGAACAGATTACTTCATTTAACTCAAACTTTATAAATATAAAAACATGTTTCGCTTCTGTGTGACAGAGCTGAGGCGGATTCACACAAAAATGCCAAAATATTTCCCTTTGTTAGAGGAACGTGAGGTTATTGTCCATGGAGACGCACTGTATGAGTGTTTTGTCTGACAACAATAATAAAAGGTTCAATAAACTAAGTATCGACTCATCAAGCAGATGTTACAGCTCATAGTTAACTAAAAGAAATAACAATGCAAGTTCAAGCAATTCTTTTATCCTCTCCCATTTCTGTCTGTAATCAGAACATACATTTCAACAATTCCCTGTCACAGTAAGTTAAAGGGCTTAGATGATAACGTGAACTTCAGGTTGCAGATCTGTGACAAAATATTACATATCTCCCTTCATCGCATTGCAGAGTTCTGCTGTTAAGGCAAGGTAAATACAAAATTTAATTCTCCACTACCGGGCCTTACGACAAAAATGTGTTTCTCTTTCCAGCCGCTACATCAGAAGTCTGCACGCTCATATGACCTGGAGATGAAGCTTTTATGCGACTAGTGCGTAAAATAAAAAGACGAGATTTAAACATACATGCTCTCCTGTGTCATTATGACCACTTCACCACTCTACTACAAGTACAAGGGGTCCCGAGTTCGAAACTCGGTCAGGGCGAGTTACCTGGATAAGGCTTTTTCCGGGGGGTTCCCTTATCCTGGAAGACGAATATATGTAACTCTAAGCTTCATTGACCCCGGACTCATTTGAGCGTCATTTCACCCACTTCAATCATCGTGCGATATGACTTAACGTTGGAGGACGTAAATTAAAAGAAAAAACTCTACTGCAGCTAACGTTAAACAAAAGTTTACTGTAATGAGTCTAGTTATTTTATTGAAGCACATTATCATCTTATGAGACTTTAGAGACAACCATGTCCAATGTGGGACTCGTACACGCGATTACCTGAACCACAAAATACCAAAGATAACATTTATCCGGATTAAAGTGATACAGATATAGCAGTAATATATTTCTTACAAAACTTAGTACTAGAGTAAGGAATGTCATCCGAGTACAACGACCAGTAGAAGTAATGCCCCATTAATATATTTTGGCACATATGTGAGTAAAGTACCAAACATTTCACAATACGAAATTTGCAATCTACGCAAAAAGCATGTTATTGTCATTACATCCATACGTAGAACAACCGGAAAGCGTTGAGATACACTTTGTTTTGAAGGCTTCCATTCACAGACACAAACACTTACTCCTATGTTATTGTCTCTATATATGTCATAGTTACTGTTTGCTTAAAAATAATAAAAAGCAACTAAATATAAGATATATGTAAACAATGCAATTACAACTTATTAAAAAACTTTGTAAACAAAGTCTAACCTTGTTCCTCAGTATAAGATGATACAAGTAGAGCCCCCTCTGGACACTAACGTGCACTCCATTGGAGATTCATTCAAGTTTCTCTCTTCGTGGACAATATGTACATGTAAACCACTATGTAATTAACGTGTTACACTTACACATGTTTCTCAACTCACAGTTCCACTAAGGTTTATTTTTCCATTAGCTGAAAGTATAAGATAGACATTTAAAGAAATAGTTTCATTATCCCTTTTGTCGTAGATAAAGAGTGATACAGTTAAATGTTTAAAAACTGTGACACCACACACTGCCTTTAAAACTCCATGCTCTGTCAATGAAATCTTGAGAATCACAAGAATGGATGTTAGTATATTTAAGATATAAAAGCATTGGGAAATTTAAACTGAAAAAAGAACATTCATAAGATTGTAAAAGAGATAAAATTAACTGACACGAATTAACCGCTTTAAAAAGATCTGCATTTTATGTACTAAGACGGTATGTTGTAATTATAATTTACTGGTTAAGGTAAATTATGCAATTCTTATTTAGAATGAAGCAAACTAAAGAGACTATTTCCCGAAATTTTAATATATAAACTTCGTTTATCATGGATATACATTAAGATATTGTATTCAATCAAATCATTTGAGCTATTAATCATCTGGAGCCTAGTTTCTGTATGTAAGAAGTTTTATACTTGGAGGATATCCAAATTATATAACCATCATTTGTTATTTCCAATCCAACAACACTCATACAGAGACACATGGAATTTTATCCAAGAAAGTTCTTTCCGGATTCATACTTCAGTCGAATATTGACTATCAAATTTTGGTCTAAGATTGTCGTGTATTTCCCCATTACTAAGTGAAACTTCTGTTTCTCTCTCTGTATCATTAAACGGCTTGTTGTTTTTGTTCCATGTACTGTATTGGTAAACTGCATAGTTATGCAATTGAAAATAGGAATAGTGTTTTTTTTTTTTTTTTTTTTTTTTTTTTTTTTAAGGTGGAGTGTGTGTAATCGACGTCTTATCATATATAAGAGCTAAAGAGTTAAATGATTTAAACAAAACACTGTACATCATCGTGTAACCATTTTATTACTCTTGTGACGTCGTTATTAAAGTCAGCTAATTACAATAAAAATAACAAAACGAAGTTTTAGACATTATGATAAAGTTGGTAGCTGTTGCTCTACATGTATTGGCAGCATTGCTAAGGTTGACTAAGAACGTGGTGAAGGATTAACCCTAACAATTAATATGTAGATCCAATATAAATAAGGTTCTATTTACATAAATAAAGTTACTAATGTACGGAACAGTTAGTCAAGAGTGAATATTGAAAATTAATTGACAGCTCTTTGTTGAGACTCCTGACATTTTATGTCTCATCTTGGACGTCAGTCAAAGTGACTTGTGTCGTAGGTTCAAGTTTTTAAAGGAAATGTATTAATTCGCAACTCCCTTACCCTCTCCTCCCAAAAATTGTAGTGCATTTTTAGCAAAACGTCTTGTGTAAACTTGTGTATGTGTATTTATGGACAACGTATTGAAAAAAAAAAACAGAAATTGATTAAATACAAAACTTGTTATTGAAGTTCAGGATCTTCCAAACATGTGACAGGAGAATATTTGATAAAATCACGTAACTCAGAAAACATAAGTCCAAAGCTTTGGTTTTCTCAAAATTGGCTCTTAGTAACTTTTGCTAAAATGAAATGTGTGAAGTATTTTCGTGGCAGATGAAATATGATAAGAATATTCAGGGAATGTCAACTCTTGTATGTTATTCATGTAATTTGTATAACTGTTAAATAATAAGAAATAGATACAACATTACTGTACAGAAACATGTACAGTTCGAAGAAAAATTACATTTTATTCACTTCTTTCCGTGTAGCGAATCATTTTCAACGTTTTGGTCTTTTTTGGTTAGAATTTGTCAATATTTTTACATTCCTAAAATGGATGTCGTTATTCATTTTAGTCTAAGCTGTACAAATAAACTGGATCACTAAATCCATTTGATAGTGACTTGTTCTAGCGAGATTTTATTCTCGCTTCAAGTCTACTGTAATACCATATGAAGCCTAAACAGCTCGTGATAATACAATGTGTATCTGGATTAAGATGAAGAAATAAACAAATAAATGGTTGTAACTATAATAATAATTTGTACAGGAGTTGATCAACGTTTATATAAGCATTAGTATATGATTTGCAGTAACGGAATTTTCAAACACGTGCTCTTCTCAATCTTCCTGTTTGTTGGAAATGCTTATGAACTCTTCTCATAAACGCCGCGCCGTGGCCGATTTGTTAGACCACTAGACACTCACCAAAGCGGCGCAGGTTCTATCCCAGGTGACCACATGTGAGATTTATGATGAACAAAGCTGTGTAGGGTTGGGTGTCCTCCACCATCTTACTCCACGTCATCATTTCATGTATCCTCAATGCCGCCGTCTGCGGTGCCGCATGTAGTAAAAGCGGAGGTTAAACACTGCAAATCATCACTCAAAATCGCCTCATTACGTTAGAATCACAAAGATCTCAGACATTATGAGTAACCAACAGAATGGTCTCCAAAGGCATTTATCGTAAAAATCAGATAAATGCTGAAACTTTTGTAAATATTCGTAAACCTTATATAGAATGACACAGTTAGAGCCATCTGTGGGCAGCAGCAGTGTGTTAGCCTGTCAACGAAAATGTTTCCTCTGGCGGAAGATCATTATAACTAAAAGTATCGTCTCGTGTAACATATTTATAATAATAACTCGATTCACATTACTTTCTCAAGCAATGTTTCCAAAAATCTTATCTCTACATCAACTCGAATTTTATGATAAGGCCTTACAGAAGCGTTTTCGTTATATATTCAGTTATAGAAGTGTGTTACAGCTGAATGTATAAACAGCGGGTCGACCTTTCTGACCTTGAAACTCCATGCTATTCATATGAACTCATGACAAATACAGGACTGGACGTTTACGTTTTTAAATGCAAATATACTGGATAACTGAACGTCGCAAGTCAGAGTGCATTTGTGTCAGAAGAGTGACTGGAGAACATCCTGAAGTGTGAAGAATAACAGTAGAAGAACAAAGTAGAATTACGTCGTGTATGATTAATAAAGTGATAAGATAAGGAAACTATAATAAATAAATATTCAGTATTTAAATATTACAAAAATAAAAAGTTTAACAATTTGAGCATTATCAGTAAATATTCTTTGAAATCATTTCTAACAACATTCATAGGAATTGGGATACAAGTAACAGGGAATATAAGTTTTATCAAGTGTTATGGAAACAAACGACTGTATGCTTTTCTTTTTTGTTTTGAAGTTTTATAAAACCTATCTCTAAGCTGCAAAACAAACTGATGAATCAGTAATATAAACTCGATGGCATGTCTGGGATTCAAACCATCAATGTTCAGCCTGCACTCCCATCTCATAATTCTGTCTGCGCTTTGCAAATAGTTTAAATAAGTTTTCTACTTATTCATTACTCAAAGTTTTTTCATCTACTTCACCTTTTTCTTGTTAAATATTGACGAGGTTGAAGTACTTTGGTGAAGTCCTTTTACTCTGCTGAAGAAATTTAGGTGTAATAAACGTGAATAATGTTAATTAGATAATTAATAAATAATACCGTACTTTCAGATTATGAGTTTTCATTCGAGACTTAAAAACCAAAAATCCGCAGACAATATACATGTGAAAGTATTCCACTCTTTATAAATAGCTGAAAATTAATGCAATATTTACTAATCTTCATAATAGGAGATGTTAACGCCAAGAACAAGCTATAAAGCTTATGTAACATCTATCTCACTGATAAGAATATCACGCAATGAATAGAAAATGCTAAAATTACATATAAAAATATTTAAGAAGAAATAAAACCTTTGAGTTACTTCTAACGAAAGTCCATCAGAGAGATCAAGATGGTTCTTTGTACTCACAGAACAACAAACAGCTTAAACTTGAATCATAACTTAAATTAGCCAATTGGCTTTCCCGACGCTGCACACCAGCGCTCGAAGGTATCACGTAGCATACTAAACCAATTGTTCTAGTTCTATTGATTGCCCGCCAGGGGAGAAATAATGATAATACATCTGTCAACCAAGTGCGTGTGGCTGTCAATAGATGGCTCTGGGTTTCATAGCTTATACTGGGCAAGAACAGCTGTAATTATTTACAGAATCATACGGCGGATTGTAGTTATGTTCTATTGGTGCTGAATATATTTATTTGGTTTTCATGTTTTGAAAATAAACTGAAGTTATAATTAATATAAACGCCCCCTCGAACGAAAAAATATATTATGTTTAAGAACGGAAGCAACGCAAGTTGAGTTGAAGTAAATGCTTTTTCCGCTTTGTAACATGTGGATTTCATTTCAATTATCCTCTTGTTATACAGATTTGAGTCTGATAATTAACATTAATGCGTCTCTAAATGTTTCTATTCATTACAAATGAGAGGAGAGCCTTTCGATTAACTGCAAAGGTTTATAAGCATTTCAAGAGAAGCTCGTAATATGTAAGAGCTACACTTCGCTTATCTTTTGTGTCAGTGGTGAGGGCTGCATCGAGAAAATTGGCAATTATTTCCTGTGTAACATGATATCTTGAAGCGCTAGTGTAGTGGTTAGCGTAAGGTGATTCGCTAGTTCAAGTTATGATACAACTTCTCAATAGGGCGGCTGCGCACAGAAAGGCTAGATATGTCCACTGCCCAAAACAATCGCCTGAGACAAAAATGACTCTTCTAAACTGCCCAGATAAAGACGCAATAAGTGGCTAGGTGCTGGGCAGCATACACTCCGTCCAGGTAAACCTGGAGGACTCGTCTCTTCTGCTGGTTCAGTTGTTCGATGTTCTGTGTGTACATTTGATATCTCTGATGGACATTAATCAGCAGCAACTCAAGGAATATATATGTGTAACACTGGCATTTCTATTCATTTGTGTGATATTCGCAGCAATGGAGTAGAATTTGGATAAGTTTAGTGGTATGTTCTCAGCTTTGACGTTTTCTGTTACAGATATTAATTAATATTTTATTAGCTTTCAGCTATCCATGAAGAGTGGAATCGGTTTACGGTTTACGTTCTTTGCATATTGTGGTTTTTAAGCCGCGAATGTAAACTTATAACCTGAAGTTACTTTTTATTCATTATCTTATTACCATTATTCACGTTAATTACACTTAAATATCTGAAGCCAAGTAAAACGTCTTCACCAATATGCTTTATTGTGTTTTAACATCGCAACACGGAAAACCTTTAAGTATATACGTGCATTGAGTTATAAATATGTAGATTAGTTGTGAAAATACTTTGTAAGGAGTAAACAAATCTCAACTTGACCGATGTGGACAATAACAACACTCACTGCAGTAAGAACAATGATCAGGCAAAGAGAACAGTGTTTACAATGTACAAGAATCCGACACTGTCATACACCAAAAGTGTTGAACACTGACAAAGACATTATCAAACTAGCCAATATATTTGAGTCAGTTTATTAGTTAACACAAGTATTATATCGATATATCTTATATGACAGATTTGGGGTTTGTTTCTAAGATCTCCAGTTAAAACTGACAGTTGATGTTTTGTGTATGGACAGTAAATGCTATATATTTTTGTGAGAGTAACTTCAGCTTGTGCTTTGGTACGAGGTCTGTGATAATAGCTCTAGCTAGGTTTTACTACACACATCCAGATACTAATTGTACAAACCTATCGGACAATTGCAATATATATTCATTAACCCACTAAATGTTTTAGCTTAGAGATGTTGGTAATGGTACAAGTTTCATAGACTTGTGTAAGTTCAATGTGTACTGTCACTGGAAACATATGAAAGTTGAACTCAGTACCTGGAGCCATTCTGCCAATACTGTTGACGTTTACTACAATCTGTACTACTTACTTTGACATTTTTTATTGTAACTGACTTATCCGACGTTCCACGAGTAATCAAAATAATTATGCAATGTTCTAGAATGCTTTCAGTTGTAAATATTTGTCTCTTCAGCTTTTATCACTAGAAAATCCCCGGTCAAAACTACAGTCTACTCGTGACTTTCAAAACTCAACTCTATCCTTATTTTCAGTCATAAACTTGCCAATACACTGACGGGTGACGTAACTAGTAAATATGAAACCTTTTACCACAAATTGAAGGCTAACTGATATATCAGTTACTGAAAGGTTTGTCAAAGGAACACAAAACAAGTTAGTGAAGTAGAAAGAAATTCTGAGGTTCTACTTGCTTATGAAGAAATATATGACAATCTTGGGACAAAATTATAGTTTAGATGTCAATTTAACCGCGAAATAGTGTGTTTAGAAGGTCTTCTGTAAATGACTGTATGTGTGCTGTTGTTGTTTAGGAAATAACAAATGGTGGGTATATAAAGCAAAGCTTTACAAGAGTTAACCAAACTTTTAATATGTTAACATATCTCTAAAGATTTGAGCAAAATATAGTATGTTTTATATATCTGCATAACAAAAAATTTAGAGATTTGAATTTTTTGGAGTATCCTAGGAAGTTTCCTTTATTAATGAAGTTTGTATAATTTAATTAATAAATCATAATTTGTAACTGAAGTCCTGGTAGATTAAAAGGTGGATCATCTTAAATTGTATAATTTACGTCAACCAATTTTATTTCTAATGCTTTCGAAATGCTGTTTACTTTTATTTTAAACTTCCCAATTTTCTTTTATCTTACAAATATAATGTTCTATTCTTCTGATTCTCAGGGTTACATAAGATTGGAATGAATGTTATGTTGACTCCCCTTTTAAACATTTAACTTTATCCTTGTTGTAGCTGCAGGACTACTCAACTATTTTTGCAAGCCTGTACCTTCACTATGTAGCAGATACAAAAATAAGACTTACCGGAAGAGTGGTTTGACAAAAATTCGTGGTAATAGTATATTAGCCGCATATATTACACGTGAGGTGATCTTTTGTTATATAGATTGTCATTAAAGGGAGAAATTTTATTCCAAAATTCCAATCGAGAGCATGATGGCTCTGGCTGTATCATCTGATGTCGGAGAAGAGGACTCGCTTTTATTTCGAGAATTTTACAACAATCTCTAATTATGTTGCTTACATGTGGATTAGATTTAATTGGTCTTTATTGAATGTAAACAAACAGTCGCTACGATCTATATAGAGACAGAAATGTACAAACAAATGAGTGTGGCTGAGAAGGGAAGCCTGCTAAAGCAGTTATATCTTGAAGCCTTTTGCTTCCTAGAAGTATGGGTTTCATGCTAATTCTTCACTGATCTGTTGAATGTGGCGTTGATTATCGTCAACACACTTGTAAACGTATGACCACAGATTAATACCAGATACTCAACTCCGTGTCGGGAATTCAAGCCTCATAGGGCGCTCGTCCTGAACCTTTCCCCCGGCACCAAGGATTCCGTCGGTAAAGTAGTGAGCCTCTATTGCGACCGACCTATGGTACATCTACCTTCCTCCACACTTCCCTTCCTTTCCCTTATCCAGCAACTGATAAGGGTTCAACTTCTTTCGAAATTTACATGTCGCACACTCATGAGTAGCAAACGGCACATTTCAGCTAACGCATATTAGCATAATACGCGTGAAATACGCTGAGGAAATGTGCGGTAAACTATTCATCAGTGTACGAGTTGTGACCTCGAAAGAAGTTGACCAATTAATTTGTGAACAAACATCTCAAGAATTCACTTGTCAACATGAATGTTTTCCTGTTAAATATGAATAATTATATCTCCCACAAAGCATTATAACTTTAACATTCCTGTTGAAAATTAATAATGTTGTTGTAAACCATTGTTGTTGTTGTTGTTGTTGTTGTTAATTTGATCTTTAAAAGACAATTACAGCTTTAATAAACGAGAGAGTGAGCTCACTCAAGATGCTCTTTAGGATATACAGTACATCTGTATTTACTTTCCCTGAAATGTGAATTACAAAGCTTGTTACTGCAATAATTACAAGAAAGGTGACCTGACATTCAATTAACAATTCTGTAGGTACAGGAAGAGATATCACAAGGTTATGTGTAATGCAATTTCTTTTTACGCAGAATAATGTTGAAAAATTCCCTGGAAGGATAGTAGGAATAAAAGTAAAACATCACTATGGAAATGTACGTATATGTTGTAAATGAAGATAACTATGCGCAAACATAGTACTATATCTTTAAAAAGAAAACAAAGAAGATCTGTTAATGCTTATGTTTAGTAATAATTTGAAAATGTTTATAGTACATGCATTATTTTCAGCACAATCTTACAAAAGTATATTCAGAGAAAAACCTGAAATTTGTGTTTGATTCATGACATTAATAATATAGCAAAACCTTAAAAATTAGTAAATGAGGCAGTGTCAGCAACTCAAGACATGACTTTATTAAAATACACTCTTTGATATACTTCTAATCTCTCTGGTTGAATTCACAAATGAAGCATGCATTATTATCATTTGAATGAAAGATACTTTTCAATGAATCTAAGAAGAACATTATGTCCATAAAAACAGCATCATTCATTTAAAATTGTCCTAAGCTGAATTTTGTATTTGTAACAAAAGAATATTACAGCACTGAATTTGTAAATGCTTCAGTGGTATGTATAAACACAGTAATGAGTGCTAAACAAAAAGAAAATGTGCAGTTTCAAAAATAAAATGCAATGCACAGTGTATCTTCCGATAATAGAACATTTCGTGTAATTATTTGATTATGAAGTACAATTTTCTTAATGTGCCCAGCAATTGTTTGGGTAAATGGCTTACTTTAACTTGGAAAGACTTTAAGCAATGTACTTTCTGACTAAGATGGTGATTGGAGCTCCCTGCATAGCGTAAAACTCTCAGGCCATGACATACAACTGAATGTGTCACATAAATGACTCATTAAGTATTCCGTGAAAGTGATGGAGTGATATGTTTGAGGATTTAATAGAAAATAATTTAATAGTGTAAATTAATTGCTCACACATTTAACCATTTGCTTTGACAGTCCATAATTCCCTTATGTGTTCACTAGAATGAAACAAAATGTACTTTATATAACAAAATAATGTGCAGTTTTATTTACTTTTCAAAATTATTATGCGGCTTCGCATCACTGCGGTTAACGGATGGCTCGTATATTGGGTTAAGGTTCCTCTTTCTATGTTGAAGATTGAAATTTTCATCTCAACTTAGAACAATGAGAGGATGCTTAACAATGTCATCTTCATGTCACATGTAACACTTCTGTGGGTCACGCTAGTAAAGTTACATCACCCTTAAAATTGTTAGCATTAAAGTAATTGTGTAGCAATATTTCTCATAAACGGTGGCAAGTACATGTTGAGAGCAGATTTACCACAGAATAATACATCAATGCCGTGAAAATGTCACTTTAACTTGTCATTTTTCTAAACGCATTTGTCCTAGTTGTGTTGCAATATATGAGATACTCAACACTATGTGCCTTTAATGTCAAATGTACTCAAGGTCATTCTTAAAACATGGTAAACCTATATTGCAGAAGACTAAGTTCTAGGCCTCGACACTGTTTATATATATATATATATATATATATATATATATATATATCTGTGTGTGTGTGTGTGTGTGTGTGTGTGTGTGTGTGTGTTAACAAGGAAGAGGATTAATAACCTATTATTAATTGTGAAGCTTTACTAATTAGAGATCCAGCCACACTGTCTTTAGGTAATAGCTGCAGCTGACATTGTACATGTTTTAAGGATAACTGGAATACTGGAAATAAAAGTAAAAGTGGCATATAATAATGACAATGACACAATGACATTTTAACCATTTCTTGCAATGCACAATTACACCTAAAAATTGTAAAGCTTTTTCAAATCAATTCTAATCCCACCAGGTCTCCTTTAAGATGGTTATTCAGGTACCTAGTTTGGTGTAGTATGTACAATAATATTACATAGTGATTACTGCATTAAACGAGATGGAACAGATTGGGTTTATGGAATCTCAGATCATATTTGTAATTGCTGTTAAAAGCTGTGAAAATCTTTGTCAATGATGTAGATATGCTCTGATGAGTAAGGTTAAGAGAACCTAATTCTTCGAAATACTTATCATTGTAATTTAAAGAAAAATTTTATAAAATTCATATCAAGCATCTCGCACAAAGATTTTAATTTAACACATTCACATTACATGTAAACACAGACGCTGCCAATTATATATAAAAAAATTCTACAGAAGTCAAAGAGAAATGAATTGTGCACAAATCCACAGCAACGGTTTTGGCACATCTGAAAATTCACAGCTATCTTTGCAGTAATTTAAACTGCATATTACTTATCTTACATGGATTTATATATGATACAAATATTTTAAATTTAACTACTAACACAAAAACTAATATACTGTCACCCGAGCGTCGGAACACCCTACAGAGTGGGCAAGCAGGAGGGGGTCGGCGTTCGCCCCGCCCCCTCGTTTGTCTTATAGCGTTAAGGGGGGATGGCTGGGACAAAAAACATCACTGCGCCGTCTCTTTCTGTTCCACCTGTGTTCTAGAACTTACGGGATATTTCATCTAATCGAGAAGCTCCCAGATCGGCAAGAGGACCCTATATAAGCAACACGTCGTGCAAGAGGAGTCAGTCAGTTCTTGGTGTAAGAATGCAGTGCTAGTGTACGACGAGAAGACTGTGTGAGAGCATCGGAAGATTGTACGTAATTACGAGTGCAAGTGAAATTGTAACGGACGAACTGGTGAATCGTAATTGTGTGCATTACGTAATTCTGTGTAATTGGCAAGAGTTTAACTGTAAGTCGGTGGAAATAAAGAACATTTTTGAGTGGTGAAATTGGACTTTTCATTTCACAGGCCACAAAGTCACAATTGGGGTCAGAAGTGCGACATAATACAATGGAGGCAGCATTAGAAAAGATTTTAGCGGAACAGAAAGAAATGAAGACGGCAAATGAAAACCTCGCTGCAAAAACAGAAGCGGCAAATGACAACCTGGCCGCGGAAATGAAACAAATGAAGACGGCCAACGACAACATCACCGGGAAGATGGAAGAAATGAAGGCCGAATTAACAGCGAAGACGGAAACGGCAAACAACAACTTGGCCACGACAATGACCGCAAAGATGGCCGAACTGACCACGGAAATGAAGGTGGCGAATGAGGCTCTCGCCGCAAAATTTGAGGAACAGTTGGCCGCCATGAGGGATGACGTCACGAATATGGGCAAGCGGATCGGTCAAGTAGACGACCGCCTTAATGATTTAGAGGAAAAGACCGACAATAACGCCAAGACCCTGAACGCAATGGTGGAGGACGTCGTCGGCAGGAAGCTGAAGGATATGAAGGCCGACGCGCCGGGACGCGACACAACATCTGCGCGCTTCAAACCTCCCAAGTATGACGGCGCGTCAACGTTTGAAGTCTTCCGCCGCCAGTTCGACACAGTGGCCAGGCACAACAGATGGTCACCGGAGGAGGAGGCCACACAGTTAACAGCCAGCCTCCAGGGACGGGCCGCGGAAGTCCTAAACGGGGTGCAGACGACGGCGGCGCCCAGGGACATATGGGAGGCCCTGAAGAATCGCTTCGGGAACGTCCGCTTAGCCGCAGCATACCGCAACCAGCTAAAGCCAAGGTCGCAGCAGCCGGGGGAGACGCTGCAGGAGTTCGCCATAGCGATCGAGCAGCTGGCTAGCAAGGCCTTGGTTGACCTGCCACTGGAGTTCGTATCCCGGGAAGCCACCTACAAATTTGTCGACGGGGTACGGGACACGGAGATTCGTCAGCGCCTAATGCTCGGCGAATATAAAACCATCCACGAGGCGCTGACAGCGGCATTAAAAATGGAGACGGCCAAAGTAACATCTATCCCGACGTCGAGAACGAGGAGTGTCCGCTACGCCGGAGACAGAAGACCAGTTGAGGGACACCGGCGAACACCTAGTGGCCTGTGTGGGGGTGCGGACAGCCCGGACACCTGCAGAGAGACTGCCCACACCAGGAAGAGCCGCCGGAAAACGAGTAAGGGCCGTCGTGGAGAGGGGCACGTCTGCGCCATCACCACCATCCCCTCGAGAGACACTGCGCGCCGTCAGCCGGCGTATGGATGAGAGCCTCATTGCGGACGGTTGGGTAAGAGGAAAGCCGTGCTATGTGCTGGTGGACACCGGGGCGGCAGTGACCATCATCAGACCTGACGTGGCGAAGGGTTTGCAGACAAGGAAGCCGAGCCGACCATACCACCTTGTCACGGCATCGAGCGACACCTTGCCTGTGGAGAAGAAGGCCCTGCTGTAGGTGAACTTGGGACGGAGTGCCGTGCGTCTGTTGGTGTTCGTCACGAAGGTGGCTGAGGAGGTGTTCCTGAGACTGGATGCCCTCATAAGCCATGAGGCGACGGTCGACGTCGGCAAGAAAGTCTTGCGGCTTAACGGAGAAGAGGTTATACTCCGTCAACCCAAAGAGCACCTTGGAATTTGCAGGGTCGTCTTGGACGAAGACATGGTTGTCCCCGCGAGGAGCGAGGTGGTGGTGACGGCGCGACTGGAAGGCCAGAGAATCAGGAACATGATGCTGGACCAGAAGACGCCTGTACACGGACTGTGTGTAGCCAGGGCATTGCTGCCGTGCCGAGAGGAGGTGCCAGTGAGACTGCTAAATCCAACGGACACCGATCACAACGTCCAGGCCGGGACGGAGTTGGGAACATGCGAGCCCGTGGTGAGCGTAACAGCTATCGACAAGACACAGGAGGCGGCGCCGAAGCAGCACCTGGGGCCCCGGCTAGAAGCCTTACTGGAGAGGGCGGCCGACACCCTGACCGCAGAACAGCTGGAGAAAGTTTGACAACTACTGAGGCGATACGAGCGCGTCTTCAGCCAAGGCGATAGTGAATACGGCCGCACGGACAAAGTCCTTCACCGCATCGACACTGGAGACGCCCGGCCTATTCGGCAACCACATAGACGCGTTCCGCTGGCGAAGCAAGGGGCGGAACGAGACATGCCGGAGGACATGAGTTCCAGGGGAGTGATTGAAGAGTCTGACAGCCCTTGGTGTTCCCCTGTAGTCTTGGTGACGAAGGAGAACGGCGAGCTGCGCTTCTGCGTAGACTACAGAAAGCTGAACGCTGTTATCCGGAAGGACTGTTTTCCCTTACGCCGGATTGACGACACCCTGGACGCGCTAGCTGGTGCACAGTGGTTCTCGACCCTGGACCTGAAGTCGGGCTACTGGCAGGTAGCTCTAGACCCAAGAGACAAGGAGAAGACCGCATTGTCGGCAGTCCAAGGGCTCTGGCAGTTCACGGTTATGCCCTTTGGCCTCTGCAACGCACCAGCTACCTTCCAACGCCTCACGGAGTCAGTGATGAGAGGGATGACTTACGATGCCTGCCTGCTATACCTGGACGACATCATCATCTTCGGGAAGACTTTTGAAGATCATCTCAAGAATCTGAGTAAGGTGCTGCAGAGACTGCAGGCAATCAACTTGAAGCTGAACGCGAAGAAGTGCCAGCACTTCCGCAAGGAAGTGAACTACTTAGGCCACATAGTCTTAGCAACCGGAGTGGCCACAGACCCGGAGAAGATACACGCAGTGAGAGATTGGCCTCGCCCAAAGGAAAAGAAAGAATTGCGCAGTTTCCTGGGGCTGTGCAGTTATTACCGGCGCTTCATAAAGGGGTTGTCCAACATCGCAAAACCCCTCACCCGCCTGACAGACCCCCCAGGGGCCTACTACGGTAGGTACGGGCATTGGCGATCCCGGGGTCCCGAGCCAATCATCCCCATCGTCACCCTCTCACCCCATTTTGTTTGTGCCACGTTGGTCACCGTTAGTTTTAAACTTCTTCCTCTTCTAGGTTTATTGTTCTATTTTAGCTTTAGCTGTATAGGTTTATAAACTCCTGCCTCACCACCAGGGATCTTTCTTCTGTCTCCGTGGTTCCTGTCCCACGGTTCCAGTGCGGCTTCCGACTTGCGTGCTCTCCGGAGGTCTCAGGCGTGAAGGTTGTAGTGGACTCCCTACTGACCCTGTGTGTGACCTTAGGTGCGGAGCCCGTCCACACCGTCATGTACACCCACGTAGTCTCCATGAGGCCCAGCTGGTTTTAAGGGTCCGAAGACCGTGAGTCATTGGGCCAGTATTACCAGCCGGACGTGTTACCGCTGACGGGAGCCCCGGTGTAATCAACCACAAGCCCCCTGAATCCGTGCATGCGTCTGTTGACTGCTGCATGGCCTAAAGTGGGGGGCCACAGGCAGTTATTCCTGTGGTAGGGGCCTAAAGCCGGGGTGTCACGTGGTGAACGGTTCTCACATTTGGGCAACAGTAGTTGGACGGTAGCTCTTCTGAAGTACAACTGAGATCGGTCGTGGGAGGGGTCTCCCATGACGGCGCAGACCGTGAAGGTTTGGTGTCTTTTTCTTTCACCCCCGGATGGCAGGCTGACGCCGACGGTTCCGGAAGGGGTCCTCTAACAATGGCTCCTCCGCGCAAACCTTCCCCATTTGATTCTTTTTTGGTCGTGACCCTGAGTTGTGAAAACAAGACAATGCGAGACATTAGTCCATTTTATATCCAACGCGAGCTTGATCGGATATGTGGCGTTTTAAAATCTGCAACTCGGTTAAGAGACGGTACCCTTTTGGTGGAAACAAAGACCGAGGATCAGTCCAGAAAGCTCCTGAAGGCTTGCTTGTTGGGTTCCTACCCCACCCGAGTAGCCCCACATAAGACGTTAAATACATGCAGAGGGGTCGTGTCAACCTCTAGTTTGGACGGCCTCTCTAACGAGGAGATAGTCTCTAATTTGACTGATCAGAATGTGTGCGAGGCGTACCGTCTACTTGGTAAACGTGATGGACAGTCTGTTCCGTTGCGGACAGTCTTCCTCATTTTCAAAGGTACCACATTGCCGGACGCTATCTATTGTGGGTACGAACGTGCTGCAGTGCGACCGTATGTCCCAAACCCCATGCGCTGTTTTCGGTGTCAGCGCTGTACCTTTGACGCTGTATGCGACCGTTGCGGTTTACCTCCCCATGGCGATGCTACATGTACTCGTGACCCGGTCTGCATCAATTGCGGTGGTACGCATCCCTCCAGCTCCCGGCAGTGTCCGCAGTTTCTTGATGAGAAGGCCATTCAGGAACTGCGCGTCAAAGAACGTCTGTCCTTTCTAGAGGCAAAAAGACGGTTTGAGCAACTGAAACCCGCTGCCAGCTTAGGTTACGCATCCGCAGTTCGTCGCTCTCCTGCGCAGTCTGTTGCCACACGGACCCTCAATGTTTCGGATGCGTCAACCCAATGCGACTTGCTGGAGACTGCCAATCCTTTTAAGGCGTTGGCACCAACAGCCTCATCTAGCTCCTCTACTGCCCCAGCTGCAGTTTCACGGTCCGTGTCGGTAAGCACTACTCCCGGCACTTCTACGGGTTGCCGCTCCCGTAGTCGCATTCGAGGAACCGGCAGGGCTTCTGTTCAGTCGGCTTCCCGATCCCCTTCCCGAAGGGACTCTTCTGACTTCCGCACATCTGAGGAGTCGCCCATGGAGCGACCGTTTGTTGGTCCCAAGTGCGCCAAAGTGCGAAAAAAGGAGAAACGACGTCCGACCACCTGAACCCGCATTCCTCGCGCTCTTGCTATCTTGAATTTTCTCCCTAAAACCGCCGCTCCCCCTTAGTCCTTTTCCATGGCTCTTTTAACGTGGAACATTCGTGGTGTGCGCTCACATAGGGCAGAGCTCCAGCTCTTGTTGCGGTCCTACAACCCCATAGCGGTTTGTTTACAAGAGACCAAACTTCGCCCTCAGGATGCTTTTGATTTGCGTCATTATATTCCGGTACGCTTCGACCTTGTGCCGGAAGTGGGCTCTCCTGCTCATGGTGGTGTCATGATCCTTACACGTGCTGATGTTTTTGGTCAACCTCTACCACTTAACACTACTTTGCAAGCTGTTGCTCTTCGGCTCAGTCTTCCAGGTTTATCGTTTACCTTATGCACAGTTTACCTCCTCCCTTCAGACTCCGTCCTTCCTGCGGACCTCTCTCAACTAGCTTCGCAGCTCCCCACACCCTTTCTTCTTTTGGGGGATTTTAATGCCCATCATCCGTGTTGGGGCTCTCCTAGGGCGTGTGCAAGGGGAGCCCTACTTGCTGACTTCTTTGACCAGTTTCCTCTCCTTGTTTTAAACACTGGTGAACCCACCTTTTTTCCGATTCCACCGGTACTCCCTCCCACCTCGATCTTTCTCTCTGCTCCACACAGCTTGCTCATTGTTTCCAATGGCATGTAGTATCTGACACTCATTCCAGTGATCACTGCCCATGTGTGCTAACGTTGCTCTCCCACAACGTTCCCCGCTCGCGTGCAGCCTCATGGCAACTCTCCAAGGCTAACTGGGTGCTCTTTTCCGAAGCTGACACATTCAAGGATTCCGAATTTACTACTATCGACCTTCTGGTCGACCATTTCACTTCAGATGTTGTCTCCGCTGCCGAGCAATCTATTCCGAAATCCTCCACGGAGCCTCGGCGTTTGCCTGTCCCGTGGTGGACTCTTTAGTGCCGCGATGCCCTTCGCGCACGCCGGAAAGCTCTTAGGGTATTTAAACAACACCCCACCGTCGAGAACTTGGTAGCTTATAAACAGCTGCGCGCACGAGCCCGACGTGTTTTTAGGGCTAGCAAAAGAGCGTCCTGGACTTCCTTTGTTGCCTCTTTCTCGCACGCCACCCCTTCTTCTGTGGTTTGGGAGAAACTCCGTCGTGTTGCCGGTAAACGGCCACCCTTGTCCATTCCTGGACTTCAGGATGGACCTCTCACTGTTGTAGATGCGGTTGATGTTGCTAACTGCCTGGGTAGCACTTTTGCTGCCGCCTCCAGCTCTGCTAACTACGTTTCGACGTTTCGGGTCCTCAAATCTCAGATTGAGGCCCAGGAATTATCTTTCCGCTCAGCTAACCTTGAGTGCTACAACGCCGAATTTAACTTACGGGAGCTGGAGTCGGCGTTATGCTCCTCTCGCTCTACCGCTCCTGGGCCTGATGGTGTTCACGTGGCTATGCTTCAACACCTCTCCCTTGCTAGTAAAGACTATCTACTGCGTATGTACAACCGCATCTGGCGTGACGGAGTTTTCCCTACAGCTTGGCGCGAGGCAACTATCTTTCCGTTCCCAAAACCGGGTAAGGACCGCCGTTTGCCCTCCAGTTACCGCCCCATTTCCCTCACCAGTACATTGTGTAAGGTGATGGAGCGCATGATTACTGGGCGCTTACGTTGGTGGCTTGAGTCGGAGAACCTTCTGTGCAACATCCAATGCGGATTTCGCCGTTACCGTTTCAGCACTGATCACCTGATTACTCTCTCGACTCATATCATGAACGCCTACCTGCGCCGCTGCCAAACTGTGGCCGTCTTTTTTGACCTTACGAAAGCCTATGACACCTGTTGGCGGACTGGCATACTACGCACCATACATCAGTGGGGTCTTCGTGGTCGACTTCCGATTTTCCTCCGGGAATTCATGAAGGAGCGGTCCTTTCGTGTTCGGGTGGGGTGTAATTTATCCCGCGTTTTCCATCAGGAAAACGGGGTACCCCAGGGATCGGTCCTCAGCGTTCTCCTCTTTGCCATCGCCATCAATCCTATCACTGAGTGTATTCCCGCTGGAATATCCTCTTCTTTATTTGTGGATGACTTCGCCGTATATTGTAGTTCTCGGCGGACGAGTATCTTGGAGCGTCGGCTCCAGGTCTGTTTAGATCACCTTTGCACTTGGAGCCTCCACAACGGCTTCCATTTTTCCACCGAGAAGACCGTGTGCGTGAACTTTTGGCGCCGTAAGGCGTTTGATTCACCCTCACTCCACCTCGGTCCCCATACGCTTCCTTTTGCAGAGGAAGCTAAATTTTTAGGATTGGTGTTCGATAGGAAGCTTAGCTGGGATTCTCATATCGCTTCCCTGAAAGGTCGCTGTGCCCGGTCCCTCAATATCTTACGTGTCCTAACAGGTACATCCTGGGGAGCTGATCGGACCGTGCTCTTACAGCTTTATTGGTCCCTGGTGCGATCAAAGCTTGACTATGGGAGTGTGGTATATTCGTCGGCACGGCCTTCCATTTTGAGTCGTTTGGATCCTGTGCACAATCGGGGGATACGTCTAGCTACTGGTGCTTTTCCAACCAGCCCCATCCCCAGTCTGTACGCTGAAGCAGCTGAACCCCCCCTGTGCTATAGGCGAGATATTCTTTTATGCACCTACGCATGCCGTCTATCCTCTCTACACACGCACCCAACGTACAAGCCTTTCTTTGACTCGTCTCTTGATCGCCAGTACGCTGTCAGCCCCCTTGCATTACTTCCGCCCGGTGTTCGCTTTCGCCTGCTTGTTCGGGCCCTGGACGCCACACTGCCGCCAGTATTACCTCGGAGGGAATCTATTTTTCCTCCTTGGTCGCGGTATGACTCCTTATTCCACCTTGGGTTGACGTCCATGCCCAGGTCTGCGTTTCCGACCACTGGCATCCAATCCGCATTTTTAGAACTTCAGCAGCATTTTAAGAACTACAGTTTTATTTTTACGGACGGCTCTAAAACCGACCGAGGTGTTGGTTGTGCCTTCGTAGCTGCTGCGGAGAGTTTTACGTTTCGTCTTCCCGGACAGTGCTCGATTTTTACCGCTGAACCTTTTAGTATCTATCAAGCCCTACTTTTTAACAGCCAGCAGCGCTCTAACCACTTTGCCATCTGTAGCGATTCTCTGAGTGCTCTACAGAGCATTCGTTCGCTGTACCCCAGCCATCCCCTAGTACAGCGAATACAGGATCGGCTGCATTCGCTCGCTAATCCAGGGTTCCACGTGTCGTTCGTTTGGGTTCCCGGACACGTAGGCATTCCGGGCAACGAGGCTGCTGATGCCGCCGCGAAGTCTGCTATTTTATCCCCCACAGATTTTAGCAATTCTGTTCCTTTCGAGGATCTTAGTGCTTCCCTTCGCCGAGCCATCAACACTCGCTGGCATGATGACTGGTCCGCGCTCGTTGGGAACAAACTCCGGGAGGTTAAACCTCTTCCGCTTCCCTGGGCCACATCTTCACGTTCTTCTCGCAGGGAAGAAGTTATTTTAGCTAGACTTCGCATCGGGCACTGCCGTTTTAGCCATCAACACTTGTTACGCCAGGACTCAGCACCTCATTGTGCTCACTGCGGTGAGCCTTTGACGGTAGAGCACTTTTTAGTGGAGTGCCGATTTTACTCAACGTTGCGATCCTCCTTGGGTTTGGCATCCAACCTCAGCGCAATGTTGAGGGATGATATTGCTGCTGTGGAGGGCCTCTTCGACTTTTTACAGCGCAGCGGAATGCTTCGTTCCATATGATTTCAACATCCCTCGCCGTGCCTCATTTTAGATTCATCTCGGCACTCCTATTTTAGCTATTTCAACAGTTTGAGCATCTTTTATGTTTATTGTGTTTTTGGACCTTTTAGTGGATTTTATTGTTTTTAGCGTTTACATTTCAGTTGGGCTTTACCTAGTCTGAGCTCGGGCGCTAATGACCTCAGCTGTTGTGCGCCCCTAAGCCCCACTACTACTACTACCCCACCTGACAGAGGAACACCGGCCTTATGCGTGGACGTAGGACGCAGAAAACCCTTTCCAGCACCTAAAGGAGACCCTGTGCAGTGCTCCAATATTGGGTTTCCCACAACCGGGTGGCGCCTTCATTGGGGACACCGACGCTGGCGACCATTGCATTGGAAGTTTCCTATCGCAGATCCAGGACGGCCATGAGCGGATGATAGCCTACTACAGCAAGACGATATCCAAGGCAGAGAAGAACTACTGCGTCACCCGACGAGAATTATTGGCGGTAGTAAAGACCTTGGAGCACTTCCACAAGTACCTGTACGGTCAGCCATTCCACCTGAGAACTGACTATTCTGCCCTAACCTGGCTATTGAGCTTTAAGAATCTGGGAGGCCAGACAGCACGTTGGGTCCAGAGGCTGAAGGAGTACGACTTCACCTCGGAACATCGTAGAGGGAAGAGCCACGGTAACGCTGACGCCATGTCCCGAAGACCCTGTCCAGAAGAGTGCAGCCAGTGCACAAGAGTGGAGGAGAAGGCGCGTGCCGCAGCAGTCCGAGTAGTCACAGCAGTGCCTGCGGATGGCTGGGATAGCGCTGGCCTGAGGAGGGAGCAGCTGGCCGACGCAGAATTGGGGCCACTCTTGAGGGAAGAGGAGGCAGGGACGAGACCAACCTGGGAGGACATCGCACCGAGGAGCGCCACCTACAAGTCGTACTGGGCCCAATGGGACTCGTTGAAGTCCAGAGAGGGCGTGCTGTTCCGGGTATGGGAGTCACCCAATGGGAAGACGCAGAGAGAACATTTGGTACTTCCCCGGTGTAAGGTCCCGGAAGTCTTGGAGGAAGTGCACGCCGGTACTTCGGGAGGACACCTGGGAGCGAACGGAGCGATTGACAAACTACGGCAGCGCTACTACTGGCTGAGGCTCCGAGCAGATGCTGAGAGATGGTGCCATCAGTGTCACGTGTGCGCGGCGAGTCGCGGCCCCCAGACTAGGAGCCGGGGTCGCATGCAGCATAACAACGTCGGAGTGCCATTCGATCGGCTAGCCGTTGACATTGCTGGACCGTTCCCAGTTTCCGACCGAGGCAACAAGCACCTAATGGTGGTCTTGGACTACTTCACCAAGTGGCCGGAGGTGTATGCCAACCCAAACCAAGAGGCAAAGACAATCACAGACTGCCTCGTGGAGCAAGTGTTCTGTCGATTTGGGGTGCCGTTAGAGCTACACAGTGACCAGGGTACCAACTTTCAGTTCAACTTAATGAAGGAGGCACTACAAAGGCTTGGGGTGAACAAGACTCGCACTACGCCTCTACATCCCCAATCGGATGGCATGGTCCAAAGATACATCCAGACCTTAGAGGAACAACTGAGGAAGGTCGTTGCCAGCCATCAGCGAGACTGGGACGTCAAGGTGCCACTGTTCTTGCTGGCCTACCGCTCCTCTACACACGACACAACTGGGATGACGCCAGCCAGCTTAATGTTCGGCCGAGAGTTACGCCTCCCTTGTGACCTGGCTTTTGGAAGCCCTCCGGAATCGAAACAGCCAGCGACCGAGTATGTGGAGAACTTGGTGGACCATCTCCACGACATGCACGAGATGGCTCGCCAGAATATCCAGAAGGCGAGCGACCGCATGAAGACCAGGAATGACAGGCAAGCCAAAAGCCAAGGGTTCCAGCAAGGTGAACTGGTCTGGTTATATCGTCCTACCCGGACCAAGGGACGCTGTCCGAAGCTCCAGCAGCCATGGAAAGGACCGTACCGGGTGGTGAAGAGCATTAACGACGTGGTCTACCGCATCCAGAAGGATCCCCGAGGGAAGATTTTGGTGGTACACCTGGATCGCCTGGCACGGTACGATGGTGCTGTTTGGGACGACCAGCTTTGAGGAGGAAGCAGTGTCACCCGAGCGTCGGAACACCCTATAGAGTGGGCAAGCAGGAGGGGGTCGGCGTTCGCCCCGCCCCCTCGTTTGTCTTATAGCGTTAAGGGGGGATGGCTGGGACAAAAAACATCACTGCGCCGTCTCTTTCCGTTCCACCTGTGTTCTCGAACTTACGGGATATTTCATCTAATCGAGAAGCTTCCAGATCGGCAAGCGGACCCTATATAAGCAACACGTCGTGCAAGAGGAGTCAGTCAGTTCTTGGTGTAAGAATGCAGTGCTAGTGTACGACGAGAAGACTGTGTGAGAGCATCGGAAGATTGTACGTAATTACGAGTGCAAGTGAAATTGTAACGGACGAACTGGTGAATCGTAATTGTGTGCATTACGTAATTCTGTGTAATTGGCAAGAGTTTAACTGTAAGTCGGTGGAAATAAAGAGCATTTTGGAGTGGTGCAATTTGACTTTTCATTTCACGAGCCCACGAAGTCACAATACGCAATCAACTGCCTAAAGTAACTTCACTTTTGCTAAAAGTTTAGAACATTTTGGTCACGGTATTCCACATAGTATTTATTAAATTTTCCACTGATATGAAAATGAACTCAAACTTTAGGAAATATTTGATATGCAACATTAAATTGCTGAATATGTGGAAAAGAAAGCTTTGCACCAAATTACTAATGTTGATGAAGAGCACTGCACATCACCATAACAGGAAACATGCCCAATATCCAATAATCCTGCGCTTTCGATTTCTGCAATCGTATCCCTGGAAGCTTGAGATGATGACTGCTGGAAGAACAAAATATCAGAAAATCTCATTATGGCAATAAGAAGGTATCAACGTTAATGAAACTAATGCTTTTTTATGTGAAAGGTCCGTGATCCATTACGAAGTGCTACATTAATCTAAAGATGAATATATATGAAGGCACAATTCAGGTTATGTCATGATACTAATTTTTGGTATTTAGTTACATGCTAAAACTTAATTACAAATAGCTCTTTGTAAAAATCCATTATCTTCCTTTTTGCTGCCCATATGTCCCCGCAGGCCTTTCAAAGCTTTACAGTTTCACAAGTCGATGAAAATTTTATTCAGACTTAAGTTCCCTTGGTTTCGATACCGAGCTTTAAAATTTCGTTCAGATATGTACAAGTTAGCCAACGTAGTGCCTTTTTCGTCTTCCTATCTAACATTACAGAGCCTGGAAACAAGCTGCTCTTGAAATGCTTTGAACCTTTGACTGTAATGCCACATTGTTCATAATCACAAGGATTTCCTTTCATTTGTAATGAACATAAACATTTCTAGACGTATTTATGTTAATATTCGGATTCAAGTATCAAAGAATCACAATAAAATTACGAATTTATTCAATATTTTGTGAATATGAAAACCCTTAAATTATATGCACATTTGAATGCTTCCGTTCTTACACATAATTTATTTGTTCGCTCGAGGATTAGCTTATATGAATTATTACTACTCTTTATATTCAAATCACGAAAAACAATTAAATATATACTGAATCAATTGAACAGAACTACAATGAGCCATAAGGCTGTCTAAATAATTAAAAGGTTTCTTGCCTAGTATAAAATATTACACGTGGAGCCATCTATGCACAGCAACACGCGCTCGGTTGATAGATGTCTAGCCATTATTTCTCTCCTGGCGGATAATCAATACAACTAAAACAATTGTCTCTTACATAACATATATTCATTTTAGTAACTTAGTGCGGTGTACACACATTACTGTCTGAACGCATAATTTTTCAAAGGTTTATTATTCACATCTGTTTCAAATTTAGGTTAAGCATTTATAGAACGTTTTTAAGGACAGTGGACGTGTAAATGGCTCAAGCGATCGATGTTTTACTTCACGTTTTTAGGAATCCAGTGATATATTGCACTGTATATTATGCACGTTTTTGGCAACTCTGCTGCCGATGTAGCTGAATGTCTATTGCAGAAGGCTGTCTCAAAGTGCCAAAGATTATAGAGTGGGGACAGATCAGTGTTCTCCGACATTTGGACACGGTGCCAAGTGGTTAAGTTCAAGTAAAACCAAGTGATACTTCTGGTGAGGAACAGATAAATTTACGGGATATGATTGAACAGGGCTGCAGTGGGCCAACGGGAGGATCTTTGAATCATTAGATTTTGAGAACCCCAATAACGAGCTACTAAGCATCGATATTTCCATACTCGGAAAGCTGATTTTAAAACATTCTAATCCAATAATTACACCTATCGTGTTTACATACCAACTTATCAAAATCTGATACCAATTAGGTTTAACACAGTTAACTGCGTTATGTTTAGCCGCAGACCATGTATCGCCTATCTCAACTTTCTCTTATTAGTGACGTCTATAATCATTGGAATTATTTCGGTTTAGTTTATTAACAATATGCTGTTTTGGCACTACTATAAAAAAGTCAAGAAATAGGACAAGAAAGGAGATTATATCAGTAATAAGAAAAGAAGTTTTATGATCTCAAGGCTAAATTGGTTGGCAAGTACAACATATATACATCATATCTTAATAGTCTCCTTGAGGCGTGTTGACCTTCTGTGAGGAGCGTTCAATTCGCTTGTTATCTTGGGAGCTACGTGACTAATATGAAAGGTTAGACAATTAATTATTATACAAATATAAATTATCATTACAGTTTCTTGACACAAAGGTATTTTGATTAACTCCTCTTTCTTCTTATTACAATATACAATCACGTTATATATGATTTCTCACGTCTGCCGATATATGACAAGTTGTTGTGATTGTATCTGAACAATGTATATACACTGCCTATGCGTGATAGGCTTACGTAATCACCTACGTCGTTACTCGTACGCTTTCCCTCTTTGTCATGTAGTAAGTGGTACAGAACAAAATATTAGTTATCTCATTGGAATCAGATCTTCAAAGCAGTACTGGCCCTTGAAGTTGGACATGGCATGCTTCACTACAGGAAATAGTGGATACGTTTCTTCAGTTAGATTTCAGAGGAGAAGTGGAAACGTGTCTTTGCGAGGCTACAGACCAAGCACTATGCCAGCATCAGTCACATTTCACGTTCGATAACATTTGACAGAATAGATCATCTTATTCGGCACTTAGAAGTAAAAAAGGAGAGAAGATGAGCAAGGTGTACTTGTACATAAGTCGTCAGAACTAAATGTTCCATGTACAATTACACCTGCTTGTTGAAGACGAGAAAAAACAATTGTCAGGTCATGATTACAAAGAGTTGTAAACAGTCACAAGAGTATACCAAACAGATCGACGTCATACTGATAGTCCAACCGGAAGTACGATATCCAGATTTAAACAAATGTACAAGATGACTTGAATGTTTTGAAAAAGACCTCCGTGAGTTTTTGTCATACAGTACAACTCAAAACCCAAAAGTCAGTTCAATAACCGAAGATGATGTTCAAGGACGCGACAAGAAGCTGGTAAAGATAATGGCCGTCCAGGTCGAACACTTAGATGTTATATTTTCTTCTGTCAAAAATTTATTTTAACAACTGTTTATTAAAGTTCCATAATTATATTTTAACATACATTCAAGACAAAATAAACGTATTTATTACATTTTCTGGGAATGTGAGAATGTCTCTGTCCACAAAAATGTAGAATGCTCCACATTAGAAGACATATTGATAACGAGTCCATATTTCAAGCACACAAAAAGCGTTAACTTATATTCGCTTTAGTAGTTCTCCTTTCTCCAAATCAATTACTTCTTCGTTCGACATTAGCTCTATGTATATTCTAACTACTTTTTGTTTTCACACACTTTGTCACGAGGTCTAACCGAAAGTCTGAAAACTCGGGCATTTATCAGTCCGTGAGCGATGGAAAACTCCGGGGCTCTTTCCTCGGGGCAATACCTGCAGTCTGAAATGCCCCCCCTCATCAAATCAAGACGGGTGGAAGTAGATATTCCACCTACGTGGGTCAACCCTACAGGGAAGGACTAGCGAATAACCTCGGTGGGGCCGCCTGGTGATCTAGCACACCTTCTACTAGCTCTACAGGCTAGTACCCGGGACTTTTTTAGCCAACCCTCTGCCCCCTTCGGAGGAACACACTGCTCCCACGAGTCCAACCCAATCCGAACAACTGCCATTCAAGGACGAGATTGGATGTTCGACCCGAGGTTACTCTGGTGACGTCACAGGTCTGTAGCGCTCGCACCACAGCAGCTGAAGGGGACGCACCACCTTCCCTACGAGGTTTGTTTTCACGCAAAGCAAAAATATTACATTTAGGCCATATTTTAAGAAAATAGTGTCTGTCTTACAACACTTTATAATAATTACGAATTTTCTTCGCTGGTGAAGGATGTAGCAGGTATAGCCCTTTCTGAAACAGAGAAATCTGAATCTAAAATTTAAAGTTTCTAACAGAAAAACTGTATGACCTGGAACTTTTTATATAACATATAAAAATCATACTAGAAGAAGCACGAAATATTTTTGTTTTTGAAAAAACTATTTAAGATAGAAGGTTGAATTTTAAAAGCATAACTAGATTCCCTATACCCCACCCAATGACAAAATTTCAAGCAGTTCTGATGTAAAATTTGGATTTTAGCATTTTTCACAAATGCCTCCCCTTAATGTTGTAACGATTTCCCCGTTACTTGCGACATCTTACCCAGATATTTAAAGGAGCCCTTGACTTTTATATTCTCACATATAAGTTTCTCATTCCATCGTTCTTTCACCATTGATAAAAATAACAAATTCTGTTTTCTTTTCATTAATTATTATTTCATTTACGATGGCCATGAGGAGAGATGGTTGGCTGCCCCTTGTAGCTGGCCTAGGCTTCCAGATGTGTGTGCCATGTCATCCGCACAGAAGTATATTCCTGTATTCATTTTCATTTTTATGACTCCGCGTACGTCATATGGAAGAGACTAGTCCTATAGGTCCTCCTTACAGGATCCAATTTGTCTAACTGAATCGATAATCTTATGCCATTTTCAGTTTGGATATCATTCTCTTCCATTTGTGTTTATGGGTGCTCAACTACAAGGTCATCAACACATTCTCTTCCATGATTTTTGTTGTAAGTCGTTACCTTCCTATTGGTGACTCTAATCTATCCACGAATATCTGTCTGTTCACTAGCTCAAAAGCTTTTGTGTAGTCTAAAATTACTACATATAAATTCCCTCGTGGTGTCCCCAGTGCTTGTTTTATATCCATCAGCAGGTTTTCTGTATCCATAAGTGTGGATATTCTCAGCTTAAACCCAAACTGTTCTTCGGGAAGAAAGGGCACCACTAGACTGCTGACTGTTTGTCATAACCCGGGAAAGTGCTTTATATCCCGTCGACTCCAGGGTTATACCTTTATACGCGTTACTTCGCTGGTCCATCCTTTTCCTTTATCCAGTTTCATTCTTGATTTTCTCCAGTTATCTGGCATGTCTCCCATCTTCAGACACTTGTTCAGTAGCCCCTTCCAGATGTCAGTCATATAGGGTACAGCTTGTTAGAGTTGTTCGTTTCCATGTCCATGAGGCCCTGGTGCCCTGTTATTTTTGGCTGGATGAATTCCCCTCTCTGTTTCTACTCAGGAAAATGGTGTACACTTTTCGGGATCATTTTCATCTGGTGCTAGCCCTGTTTCCTTATTCTGTAGCACTTGACTTACATGTTCCTCCTATGTCTACGTCGGTATTTCTTCCTCTCCTTGTAGCACTCCCTGTCGAACCAAGCCCTGCTTTTCCGCTTTCTCTGTTCCACTGCCGCTCCTTTTATCGAACTCATTATGCCTTCCTCTACCTTCCCGATCTCTCCACTTCTAACTTTCTTCACTATTTCGTCTAGCTGGCATCTGGTCTCATCTAACTTTTCAATGTCCAGGTCTTTATTCAGTTCAATGTGTTATTATGTTGTATTTGATATATTTCGTGATTATCGGAACATCTGTTCCATCTTATTTCTGGGTTATGAACTGCGAAGCCTCTAACAAGTATGTGGTCTACTGCACTGCCACCGTTCGGGCAAACAGATGTCTACTGGTTTCTGTTGGCCAGTTCTAGACCTTCTCTGCAAATGTAGTTTAATACTTGTTAAACTTTTCTGCCGAGTTTGTCTATAGGACAATTGAAATCTCCCGCAATAAATGTCCTTTCCGTCCTTGGGATTTCACTGAGAGCGTCGCTCATGCACTCGATGTCTTTCCTAGGAGTAGCGGATACGTTCCTTTCAGGTGCCGCGGTGCGGGCGCTGCGGACACTGAGGATACTGAGCGCTCGTGGTACAGTATGTTTATTCAGAAGTGGCAGCTGAGAAAATATGCGCAGTGACTCACTCTCTCCGCCACCTACTGGCACTAGGAGTGGGGGTCAGTTACAGCTGTGCAATCGTTGAGGTTGGACGTGCGTCTTAGGAATTTTTTAAGGCTCGGGTCCGTGCGATTTATATTTTTATATGTAAATGACAGTGTACTTTAATATATGAACAGTAAGTAGCAGTTCTCGTTGTTCTTAGTTATTTTCAGCGTACTTGTAAGTGCGTGCGTGATTGTGTAAGTGTGTGTGTGTGTGTGCGCGCGTGCGCGTCTGCGTTAAGTGTATTTCCTTTTACTGCAGACTTTAATATTTTAAAACATGGACAGCAAACTACAAGGTAAAGTGTTGCACTCCCAAACCAGGGAAGTTGTTAGTAATCTTTATAAGTACATGAAAAGACATGCAGAAACTGGCTTAACAACTCTTAGCATCAAAACCATTGGGAAGAGTGTGGCTGAGGCAACAGGTGTTTCTGAAAGAAGTGCAAGGAGAATTATTAAGGAAACGAAAGATATTGATCGTGGTACTTCGATTTCATTCTCCACACCACACAAAAAGAGACCGAAGAGGTCTTTTCGTGCCAGTTTGGATGCTTTTAATGAGGCAGTAGTGCGCCGAACTGTGAACGAATTCTATATAATTCACAAACAAAGACCGACACTGAGGAAGGTGCATGCTAAATTAATGGATTCGATAAACTTTGAAGGGAGCATATCCACACTAAGAAAAATACTCTCAAAGCTGGGTTTCACATGGAAGCGGACAAAGAAGAACAGACAAATTTTAATGGAGCGCCATGACATCAGAACTAAGCGTCTCCATTTTCTTAGAATGATGAAGCGATATAGAAGCGAGGGCCGTCCCATAATATATATGGACGAGACGTATATCCATTCATCTCATACTACTCCGTATGCTTGGAGTGATAACAGTTTACACGGCCTCTTAGCACCGGTATCCAAAGGCCAGCGTCTTATCATCGTGCATGCTGGAGGCCAGCAAGGGTTTATCCCTAACGCGTATATTCGGTTCAAGTCCCAGCAGAAAACCGGTGACTACCACGATGACATGAAGTATACAAATTATGAGAAGTGGATAAAAGAAAGACTGATCCCTAATCTTCCCCAAAATTCCGTATTGGTAATTGACAATGCACCTTACCACAATGTGATCCTTAATAAGGCGCCCACTGCAAGTTCCAGAAGAGACACAATGATTTCGTGGCTGAAACAAAACCCCTCCATGGAACATTTTACAAACATTGATTTCTCCTCCCTGTACAAACCCGACATTTACAATATGATCATCCCTCTCAAACCCAAAATCCCCAAGTAAAAAATAGACAGTTTTCTTCAGGCACATAACCACACAGTTTTACGCCTTCCACCTTATCATCCCGAGTTAAATCCAATCGAACTGATTTGGGCTACTGTAAAGAACTGGATTGCAGAAAGAAATGTCACGTTCAAAATGGATGACGCCATTAAGTTAGCTGACGAGAAGTTTGCTGACATTTCTGCGGAAGATTGGCAGAAAAGATGTCAACACGTCATTCAGGTTGAACATGAATTCATGCGCAATGAAGGTTTTCTGGATGGAGGACAGGAAATCATCATTCATCTAGGAGATGACAGCGATGAAAGCAGTGAGTCATCCGAGTTTTCTAGTGAAGATGAAGGGGGGAATTTTCCGGAAGAAAAAACAGTCTGCAGCTGAACAATCTGCTAGTGTTACTTCTGTTGCCTGAAACCAGCCTCAAGGTAAGATGCATGCGCTTTCTCCTCTCTCTTGCCCGCATGTGGCTGCCAGTCCTACCCCCACTCTCCTGGTTGCCCCTCTTCTACTGCGCATCTAGCTGCCACCTCATGTTAACCAAGCTGTACCTTGACGTTTCCAGAGGAACCTTGGACCAAATATTAGAGCCCCGCCCGAATGAGAGTTGTTCGGATTGGGTTGGATTCGAGGGGCAGTGTGTTCTCGATATCCGTGGGAAATCGAGTACCTGCGGCCAGGCTTCGGCCGTCCGAGGGGGCAAGCTGTTTCCTAAGATGTACCGGGTACTATACCTGCTGAGTATAGTAGAAGGTGTGCTAGATCACCAGGCGGCCCCAGCGAGGTTATTCTGTTGTCTTCCCTGCGGGGTTGACGCGCGTAAGTGGCGTATCCACTGCCACCCGTCTAGAGATGGAGGGGGGCATTTTAGACTCGAGGTATTACCCCAAGGAAAGCACCCTGGAGCTTTCCATCACCCCCGGGAGACTGAGGGCGGAGTCTTCGGACCTTCGGGTAGAACTCGTCGTACAATCAAACTGGATAATGTCTATAGTACTGAGTGGAGGTTGGAAATATACTCCGACTACCACTGCTGTTTAGTTTGCACCATAACTAAATTTTCTTCTTTCAAAAATATGTTAGTAGGGGCAAGGGATGCTCTCAGCAAACATGCAACACCCCCAGCAAGCCTGCCTCTGTCTCCTTGCTCGGCACATGTGTGTATATTGTAGAACCCATTAATATTCACGATGTCTGTGTCCCTTACAGATGTTCCTGTTACTATCAAATCTGTTGAATAGATCTTTTGGCATCATATTTAGGCCCTCCACGTGCCAGTTCAACACTCATGTTATGCCCCGTTTTACTGTCCCATCCCCGTAAATCGCCATGGCCGAGAGTACACGTTATCTGGCTAGAAGTTAAAATGTTTAAAACAAGTCATTGTTGTCGGCATCATTCTCGTACAATTTAGCTTAGAATGCAGCGGAAACGTGTAGAATTGATGACATTGCATGAGAATCACTATAATAAAAATTGCAATGGATTCTTCTTTCTTACTCTGTAATGAAAATTAATGGAATCAACCAAAATGTGTAATAATTCAGGCAAAATATTAAAATATGTAAAATTATGTACTATTGTGTGAAATGTTTATTATAGCTCGAAATATGTAAAATACGCAATTAAAAGTATTGGAATAAGCGTCTTTACAGTTTCATTCGTCGACATCTTTTTATAATTACATACAAAGAAACAATATGTAATTACATAAAATCAGGGCTCTAATAGTCAGTCATTATAATTGGCTAGGAATACGACTGCTATCAGCCAGGACATCATTTATAATACATATAAAAGAGAAAGCGACTGCAGCCATCATAGCCTACGGCCCGACCTATTAAAACCTTGAAAAAGCTCTTTTCCTATTCAACGTGAAAATAACCCCCGAACTCACATATGGGCTGGAACTGATATGGCATCATTTAACAGCAACGGATTTAGCAAGAATAAAACGAGTAATGGCAAGTTTGCTTAAGCGTGTCCTACGTCAATGCGTCTAGTATATGAACTAGCAAAAGAGCAGTGCTACATAGAGGATATCAAAACCAGGCTAGAACTGCCATCTACACAACAATGAGGGAAATAAGAGAGGGGACATACAACACTGAGGCCATGGACCTCGACAAACTATGAGCTCAGACACTTGGTGAACAGATGAACGGTAACTGGATTCCGTATAAGATATATGTGACTAACAGTTTCACGCTCCAGCTGAAAGGTATGTGTGTGAACTGAGTAACAACGAATGTACTAAGCTGTGCGGAAAGAGTGAAATAAATTGTAGAATATAACGAGAAGAACTATAATCTTCACAAAAGATAAAGGTATATGGAGGTGGGTCGAGTGCAGACTCCGGCGAATCCTGAGTTTGCTGCTCTTACCAGCGCTGCCGAATGTGGTACACGCATCTCACGCGCCTGAACTGAGAACATCATCTCACTAATTACGTTCGGTTTTTAATATTTCAAAATGACAGATGCCGATCTCATAATAAGAAAGCATTTTATTTTCTGATCATGACTGTACAAACATCCAAATTCTACAATACTTAGAACGCGAGCAATGCACGTTTTATCTTTCATATGCTAATGGCTAAATGTTAAATCGAGAGTCGAATTTGAACTGAAAATTTGTTAATATTACATAAAATTATTATTATACACATATCTTATCTCCAATGTTGGTAATCCGAGTTTGTGAACATGTCCCTCGAAGCTGGGACAAGTGATTCATTCGCAGGGCAGAAGAATTATATAATATTAACAAGTTTTAACGAAAGCTCTCCACTCCAGAACATAGGCCAACTGTAGATTTTTCAAAATTCCAGCAGTTTACTCTGTAAACTTGTGGTGTAGGCAGTGCAAATGCAGTGTCACGAATTTGTAGTGGAAGCAGCTTCATGCTTAGAAAAAGTGACTTTGCTTGTATTTCAATCTCCGAGAAAGACCCACAAAGTTGGAAAGCAGATTACTGGATTAGAAACCGTAATTGCTGTTCCTCTGCCGTGACGTGTGTCAGGGTAAGATTTTAATGTTTTAGGAATAT
Organism: Mantis religiosa; assembly: GCA_030765055.1. Taxonomy (NCBI): domain Eukaryota; kingdom Metazoa; phylum Arthropoda; class Insecta; order Mantodea; family Mantidae; genus Mantis; species Mantis religiosa. The sequence goes on along the minus strand of CM060949.1, from coordinate 187,336,724 downwards.
TTAACGTGCTGTTTAATTATAGGAAAAATAAGTAGGACCTTTGCTGGCGTGTTATATACAAAACCTCTGCCAATACACACAACACTCTGGGCAATAGCGCTCCGCTTGAGTATCGGCCAGTGTTTATTTGCCATTAGCTTCTGCGAGTGTTATAAGTTAACATATCAACTATCGAAAAATGTGCTCATTTATATTTCATTCATTTTTTTCTTATGATCAGTCAGCAGCATCTGACGGCCTTAAAACCAAAGTTGCTTACAGCAGTGTTAACACATACGCCATGACTGTGAGGTTAAGTTTCATTCAGTGCTAATGTAGACATATGTGATTTAGGGAATCAAATAACTTGTTTTATTGATTTTAACAATTTTTTTATTCCTAAAATGTTCTCTACAAATACAACCCGTGGTTTTCAACTTCTCTAGATAATTTCAGAACGACTCGTGACATTACGCAGGGCGATTGCAGAACATTCCTACACCCTCCCTCGACAGGTTTATGACACCCCATGTCAGTACATTTACAGAACATTCAAAACATTCTGACGGCTTCTACTTTTGTGAATCAATCTTCTCGGTTTTAGTGTACAGAGTGAACGGTGCGCATGTTTTTTGAAGGTCTCTGCTCCTTGTGTAGCTTACGATCTCTTGTCACACACGTTCGCTGTCCTTTTCCCACTGTGGAAGGTTGGCACATTCCTTTCAGGGATCTTCTTTGTGTTGCTGTACGGCACTTGAGCGAGTGTTATGATTGTCTACATCGGACCAGTTAAGCTTTGTTTATTCCTTACAAATTATTGCCTTAAGTATTCTATATGTTTATAACTCAACGCTTGTATCTACTTCCTGTTCTTTTGTGTGAAATATTGACGATGATAAAATACATTAAGCCGTGTTGGTGAAGATTTTTTACTCGGCTTCAGTTATTCAAGCGTAATAAACGTGAATAATGGTAATAAGATCATGAACGAATAATAAAGTAACTTAAGATTATAACATGTTTCCAAGATGGCGGCCGGTGGTGTTACTACAAGAAGAATGGCTCAGTATTTACGCCAAAACGGGAGTAAAACGGGTTGTGAACTGCAAAAGAAAGATAGTGAAATACACAACAACACTATAGAAAGCGATAGTAGTGAAGGTAACGGAATAGCAAATATAGTTATTCCAAACAATCAAGGTACGAGATTGTCCGGGAGCGAACACAACGGAACTCACGAGGCAGAGACGATAGCGTCTCTTCAGGTCATTATAGGAATGCTCAACAAAGACTTACAAAGCGCTCAGTCAGAAATAATGAAGCTAAAAAACGAAAATAGCCAACTAAAGTCACAAGTGAGTGAGCTACGAGAAGATAAAAAATTTGAAAGCTACGCAACGAAAGTTAAAAGTAAAGACTCAGTTTTTGAGAACCTAAATGTTAAAGAAAGCTTTGAGGCCAGTTCAATAGAACTAACTAAATTAAATACATACATATCTTGCGTATATAGGACTCCAACTAATAATATTTCAACATTAACAGAAAACCTTGACAAAATGTTACAAACTGTATTAAATAAAAGAAAAAATCTAATTATTGTAGGTGATGTAAATATAGATTTTTTTAGGAAATAATGTAAATGCAGGGCTTCAATTAACATTAAATTCATATGGAATGCAAGCAATTGTAGAGGAGCCAACCAGAGTAGCAACAGCTAGCCAAACAGCAATAGACCAAATTATTCTCAACAAAAAATCTTGGAACTATGACCTAGATGTAATTGAAACAGGGTTCTCTCACCATTATGCACAGGTTGTAAAGCTGCAACATACATCAGGCTATAAATTCCAATAGGTATTTGCCCCACAAAAATTAATTAGACTGATAAATGAAACAAATATAGAGTACTTAAATCATTTATTACATAAGAAAACATGGGAGTTTGTTTACAACTTGCACTCAGTAAATGATGCTTTTAATGAATTCCTAAAATCATTTAGCTATTGTTTCGAGATCGCCATACCTAGAAAGAAAATAAAAGTTCTCCCCCAAAGGCACAAATGGATCACAATAGCTATTAAAACATCAGGCGAGAGACTTAAATTTCTTAATAAATTAAAGAAGCAGGGTAACGTTACAGAAAGTTTCAAACTGTATTATAAGCGATACAAACAGATATACAGTAGAATAATACGCCAAGCAAAGAAGCTCCATAACGAAAAATTCATACAGAGCGCAAACAACAAGACTAGGGCCATGTGGTCAGTTGTTAAACAAGAGATTAAACAAGGAAATCAAAATACAAAAAATATTAATCTAGTACATGAGGGGACACTAGTAAATGAGCCCAAACAAATTGCAAATATTTTTAATAATAATTATTATGCAGATATGGCCAAAAATATAACACCAAGCAAGGGAACAGATAAATGTCCAGGAACATTGCCGCACAGAACACAATGCAATAGTTTATTTTTAAGACCAGTTACAGAAATTGAGTTAGTAAATATAATTAATAGTCTCAAAAATAGAGAATCTTGTGGTATAGATGAACTAACTCATAAAATTGTTAAAAGATCTGGCCTGTATATTGTAAAACCACTATGTCATATTATAAACATGTCTTTGTCAACTGGTGTTTTCCCTGACCCACTGAAAATAGTAAAGGTTAAACCCTTATATAAGAAAGTTAGTGTGCATGAAGTTTCTAATTATAGGCCAGTCTCACTTCTCTCAGTATTCTCCAAATTATTTGAAAAGGTAATTCACAAAAGACTGATTGCGTTTCTAACAAAACACAACATAATCTCGAACAATCAGCATGGCTTTTTGAAAAGAAAATCCACGGTAACAGCATTAACAAATTTTGTAAAAAGTGTATATGAATCTTTAGATAGGTAGGAGAAAAATGTTAGTTTATTTTTGGACCTTTCGAAAGCATTCGATACAGTAGATCACCATATTCTGTTAAGAAAGTTAAGTTCAGTAGGAATAAGAGGTGTAGCCTATGAATGGTTCAAATCCTACTTAACACACCGTCAATAGGCTGTAGAGATTGCAAAAGTAGATGAAAAACAAATGACTCTCATACCTCACAGACCCTCAAAAGATCTATAACATATGGTGTTCCGCAAGGATCAATTCTCGGACCAGTACTTTTTCTGATATACATAAATGATCTAGAGTGTTTTATCAAGAATTATAATTTAACTTCTTTTGCTGATGATACCAGTATTTTTCTAACCGGGCCAAATTTCTATTCTCTAGATGATAATAAAAAACTGGTAACAAATCAACTAATCAAGTGGTTTGAAGCAAACAGATTAGTAATAAAAGCAGAAAATACAGTGGCTATTTATTTTCAAAATATACATGGTATCCAAAGTAGTGGTCCTAATATAATACTAAATGATAAATATATTGGTTACTCTGAAATCACAAACCTCCTTGGTCTACATCTAGATAAAAACTTGAAGTGGAATATTCACATTAACGAAATTTCTAAAAAAACTTAGCAAATTGTGTTTTCCCCTGTTTATACTGTCTAAGGTAATGAATAGAGAAGCACTTTTATCCCTGTATTATGCATACTTTCACTGTATCATTTCTTATTGTATAATACTATGGGGGAACTGCGAAAAAGCGATTACCATATTTAGATTACAAAAGAGAGTTATACGTACCATACTAAAGGTAAACAAAAGAACTAGTTGCAGAACACTTTTTCAAGAATTAAAAATATTGCCTCTACCTTGCTTGTATATGCAAGAAATAGTAACCTTTGTTAAATTAAATATCCATTATACTCCACTAATACACAAACACATAATCATGATACTCGAAGAAAAGAGCAAATAAGTATAATCCCCCATAACACCAGTTTGTTTGGTAAAAGCTTTATATATACTGGACTTTGCCTTTATAACGGCCTACCTGAACACCTAAAGAGCATATCTGCACTTCCTAAATTTAAACGCTGTGTGAAAAAGTTCCTGTTAGAACATTGTTTTTATAGTATAGGTGAATTTTTTGAATATGTCAACTACAGATAAATTGTTATTATATTGTACATACAGTTTCTGAATTTTCATTTCTAAACTTGTGTTGTGTATCTGTTTATTGTATAATTTTTAGTTATAAGTACTTGACGTGTCCTATACCATGTGCTATGATCAAAAGGATGAATAAATACAAATACTCTACATTAGAGCCTTAAAAACCACAAATATGCAAAGAACGTAAACCATAGACACATTCCACTCTTCATGGACAGCTGAAAGTTGGTAAACTATTAATTAATCTATATCTATATAAGAAAATGTAAATACTAAGAAAAAACCACTAAACTTTGCTAATACGTACCTCATTACTTCGAATTCCACGCAAATCAATAGAAGATGTCAATATTACATAAATATATTCAAGAAGAAAGAAACTCTTAGTGCACCAGAGAGATGGAGATGGTCGTTTGAACTTAAAGAAGAACAGAGAGCTACAAATTGAGAAGCGGAACCATAACACAAGTTAGCCAATCCACTTTCGCGGCCCAGTACACTAGCGCTCCAAGATATCACGCGGCAATCTATACCTTTGTCATTTTCTCTATGGTGTCCTCACCAGTATGATGGGAGTTAATTGTAGCTTTTCCAAATTTGGGTTTCCACTCGAGTTTATGTTAATAATCAGATACGAGTATCAGTAACGAATCTTCTTACTGCAATTAAATATGTATCTTAAGAGGTCCAGAGGTAGTCCTAGTCGGGCGGGGCTTTCCCCGTCCGGGTGTCATATGCCGCAGTACCTAGCCGCTTTGCGGCTTAACCTGCGAAATGAACTAGTAGATCCATGTTCTGCTGGGGTGTTTGAATTTGTTTACTGTTTGAAATTTTGGAGAGGTTTGGAATGGGTTGCCCCTCTTTGTCGTGGGCAGCTGTACTTAATCGTTCTCCCTTTTTGGCAGACACGAATTAGTTTTTTGCCCCGTTTTGGATACGGGTTGTGTAGCGCTTGTCCTTTGGCGTAGAAGTTGTTCCCAGAGACATATGGGGTTTTCCTTGCGTTACCCAAGGGGTCCCAGGACGTCTCTCGGCAGTCTGAAGGACGGCAAGCGCCTTTGATCTCTCGGGTCATACCTTCCCAGGGAGTTCACTAAAGGGTTGGGGTGAATTTGGATTTTCTCGTACATTGATCGTGCCCTCTCGCGAATGACATCGACAATGTACGGGATCTGGGAGTGCTCATGTGGGATATGAGCCGGGAATCTCCAGCCTGTATCGTAGATGATGCGTAGTGCCTTGTTCTGCAGCGTCTGGAGTCTGACGAAAGTGGTATTAGCCACTGTTCCCCAGATCTCACAGCCGTACAGAATCATAGGCGGAATGATCGCCCGATACAGTTGGAGTTTGAGACGGATCGGCATGGTTGATCTGAAGATAGGGTATAGGCTCCGGAGTGCGACGTGCCCCAGCTGGACCTTGCCCTTGACGTGCGGAACGTAAGTTAACTTGCGGTCCAGCGTCACCCCGAGATACTTCGCCGTTTGCACCCAAGGGATTCGACGGCGCCGTGAAACGAAGTTCTGCTGCAACCGGTTGGCTATGGTTTTCGCCAGGAGAATAGCAGAGCTCTTCTCCGGTTTAATTGCCATTCGCCATTTTGCGCTCCATTCGCCAATGGCCCGGAGCTGGGTTTGGATTTGCCGGAAGCTGTACCGTGTATTCCTATTGACTGCGAAGATCATGAGATCGTCCGCATACTGACAGGTTTGGGTGTTGTGATGAGTTGGGATGTCGGCCATGTAAGCTGCGAAGAGCGCCGGCGACAGCACGCTGCCTTCCGGTACTCCAGCGCCAATGGGCCGCTCGGTGGACAGCTTCCCCTCCATCTTTACTCGGAAGCTTCGGTTTCCGAGGAAACCGGCCACCAAGGAAATGTATGGACGGGGAATTTCATGCTCCAGGAGTTTGTAAATGAGTCCTTCATGCCAGGTAGTGGCGAATGCCTTCTCCACGTCGAGCAGCACTGCTACCGTTTTAGACCTTTCCTGGAAACCCAGGGAGGCCTTCTCGGCAACCCGCAGTAGCTGCTCGGTCGTGGAGTGGCCAGAACGGAAACCAAACTGGTGTTCCGGGATTAGGCCCCTTTCCTCCAGATGAGGAAGGAGCCGGGAGAGGAGCAGTTTTTCGAATACCTTCGATAAAACTGGGAGAAGGCTGATAGATCGGTAACTGGAAGGAAAAACCGGATTTTTCCCCGGCTTTAAAACGCACACCACGCGCGCCTCCTTCCAGATAGCTGGAAAGTGGCGCATGTATAGGCACGCGTTATAAATCCGGGTTAAGTGAATCACGGCTCTTCGTGGAAGGTGCTTGAGCATTTCCGCTGTCACACGGTACTGCCCAGGTGCTTTGTTGGTTCTTAGAGAGTTAAGCGTGGTCGCTAACTCTCTAGGGGTAACGATGGGAATGTGGAACTCCTCGTGGTCAGGGGGCGGAGCTTCTAGGAAGTCCTCCACCACCTGTTCCACGAGGTCAGCATGGTCATCGTCCATTGGCTCTACCCTGGGTTGGAATTGAGCCTCCAGATAATCTGCTAGCGCCTCTGCCTTTTCTTTCGACTCGTAGACGAGTCGACCTCTAGGGCTATGTAGGGGGTGCTGGTGTACGGTTTTGTCTTTCCGCAGGCTACGGACTATTCGCCATGGTTTTCTCTCCTGGAGATTGGTTTGCCTTAACATGTTTTCCCAGGCCTCTTTGCGGTGTGCTCTTAGGAGTCGTCTTGCCAGGGATTTGAACCTCTGGTGTACTTCTCCTATCCTGGGATGGCGAAATCTCTGCCACAGCTTTCTTACGGCGTTTTTAGCCCTTATGAGTTGTTTGATGGGTCCTGGGATATCTGTGGGGTTTGGCGTGTCTATTGGGATGCGGTGTGTGTGAGCACGGACCGCGTTGAGGATGGATGTGGAGAACTCCCTGGCTGCCGCCTCGAGCGACTCCACAGAGTCGATTCGAGGGCAGGCTTCCACGGAGTTTTGGATGTGAAGAATGGCGGCATCCCAGTCGACTTCATCCACCCAGTCAGCCGTTGCCAGAGCTGCGACGGTAACGTCTGAATTGATCACAACTGGGTTGTGGTCAGAATCCAGAACATTCACCGCCGTGAGGTCCAGATGAAATGGAATATTCTTGGTGATTGCGAAATCTATGACGTCCGCCCTGCCACGAGGCGGGAAGTGCGTTGGACCCCGCGGGCCATGCGCATGAAGGGTTGGGTCTCCGCAGATGAAGCGGTAGATACTCCTTCCCCTATCATTCTGGGTTCGGCTGTTCCATCCTGGGTGTTTGGCATTGAAGTCACCGGCTATGCACACTCGGTGGTCTAGGTTGAGGAGTGCCCTGTAATCCGCTTCATAGAAGGGATGGTTGGGCGGGTCATACACCGCCACAAGCACTAGGTCTGAACCGCCCAAGGAGAGCCTTATGGCGGTCGCCTCCAAGTGTTGAAGCGGGGGGATGGTAATGGGAGTATGGGTGATGTGATTTTTGATGAACATAGCTGTACCGCCGCCCCGCCGGCCGACTCTATCGGCTCGGTGGACGGCGTAACTTGGCAGGTTAAATTGTACACCAGCATGCAGATGCGTTTCGCATACCATAAGGAGGTCAATCCCGTGGTCACTTACAAACTCCAAGATGCCCGGTCTCTGTTCCCGGACTCCGTTTGCGTTCCAGAACGCGGCTCTCAACGTTCGCCGAGCTCCCCTCAACGCCACCCACGAGCCGGAGTCAGGGAAGAGGAGCCGTGCAGTCTGCTGCAAAATGCTGCGCCTTCGCAGAGCAGGGATCCGTCAGCCGCTCCCCGCAGCGCCCCAGAACGGGGAGGGAGCGACGAACTAATTCGGCGAACCAGGCAGAAAGCTCATGGAACTCCGCCAGGTCCTCGTTTGAGACGCCAGTGTCCCAAATCGGCGCGGGTGTTGTAGCGAGGGGTGCCTCTCCCTCATTGGCTGTTGCTGCCACTGTAGCTGGAACTGGTAGAGGGGGGAGAGCAGTTGCAGCAGGGCCGCTCTGTCTCCCCGCAGATTCTTGGGCTGGTTGCCCGGCCGTTGCTGCCGCAGTTGCCGGCGGTTTCTCCCGCCGGGCTGCGGTGTCCTTCTTCTGGCGAGGAGGCCGCTGTGGCTTTGCTGCAGATGCAGCTGGTGGTTGTTTGGCGGTAGATCCAGAGCTTACTGACTGGGTCGCTGCCGGAGTCTGGCTTGCCTCGGCCTGCTGCAGCACTTTTTCGTGCTTGCCCAGCGCCTGGGCAAAACTTACTCCAGGCCGAACCTGTGCTGGCTCCCTGTTTGCGTTCCTGCCCTGTCTTGCCTGCACAATGCGCAGTCTAGCGGGACAGCCGCCGTAGATGCCTATGTGGGCCTCTCGGCAGTTGGCACACTTTTTCTCCTCTCTGGGGTTCGGGCATTCGTTGACATGGTGAGCGCCTGAACATCTTATACAGGCGGTCTTCCTCTCGCACGCATGGCTCGAGTGGTGGAAGCCCAAGCATCAAATATGTATCTTAAGACGGGGAAAATCTTCACTTAATCTAAATTTGGAACACTTTTGTTCTCATACATAATTAACCGATTGCTTCACAATACGTTTATATAAACTATTACCACAGTTTATTTTTACAGTGCAATAACAAATTAAATATAGGTTGTACTAATGAAACGTAACTACAATATGTTGTAAGGTTTTGCAAACAATTACAAATATTCTTTCCCAATATAAGATATTACACGTGGCGCCATCTATGGACAGCAACACGCGCTCGGTTGGCAGATGTATAGCCATTATTTCTCCTCTGGCGGTCAATCAATACAACAAAAACAATTGTCTCTTATATAACACATTCATATTAGTAACTTAATGCTGTGTACAAACATTACTGTCTGAACCAACTCTTTGTCAAAGGTTTATTTGTCACATCTGTTTCAAATTTAGGATAAGCATTTACAGAACGTGTTTAGTTACACATTTCTTTGTAGGTACAAGAGTGAGGTAGTTAAATGTTTAACAGCGAGTTAACCATGCTCTATTCTTTCGAGCACTCATATTCCCGTTAATAGTTTAATCCTGCGAGGTCTGGGGCATAATAATCTGTAAGTGTGGTGTTGTCTGTTAATGATGTTATCAATGTTATTCACGTTTATTACACCTAAATTTCCCCAGCCGAGTGAAAAGTCTTTACCAATGTGTTGAATGTACTTCGGTCTCATGAATGTTTAACAGGAAATATGTGAGGGACATGAAAAACATTGAGTAATGACTACATAGCACACTTATGAAAATACATTGTAAGGAGCAGATATAACCTCCAAAAACTCTCCTTTACGTCAACCAAGTGTGCAATTTCTTTGTGGGGGCGGGGGGGGGGGGGTAATCACTAAATGCGTTATGTTTAATACACAATATATATTTGGAATTTTCTCGCAATAGTTCTAAACTTTTTTATTATAATTTAACTTTGATAAAACCTTTCAACTGGGAATCATAAGATAAAGAATCGTATTTATTTAAAAAAATTTTGTAACATATTTTAATTATTTTGTTTATATATTACTTAGATATAATTACATTTGATTCTTTAAATGCAAATAATGATTACTATACACTTACAGAGAATATCATAGGAACAAATAATTGTCTGCAATGGGAAACCTTCTAAAGGAAATACATTTTAAAGCATTTCGCTTTCAGTAGTCACTTTATTATTTATGTGTAGCACAGTTTTGGTTGCTATACCAATTTGGTTGGAAATTAAATACAATAATAAAAGTTTGCAAATATGTCTGTACTCAATCACAATTGTCACATCAGCGACGTGGAGTTATTGAGAAGGCTTTGAAAGTACTATTAATTGTTCATTTCATAAGTAATACCTTGGTGTTCATAATGACATTTAAACGTATCACTGTCTGAAATTCCCATGAACTAGTTCTGCTTATTTTATTAACTATTACACTTCCAGAAGGAGAAACATAAAAATGTTGGGTCAGTACTATTGTTCATATATTTTATGTTCATTTAATGTTTTATAGAAATCAATATTTCTTCGAAGACAGATATGTTCTTTGACTAAGGGAAAAATCACATATAATATGAATTTTAAAGCTAAATTAGTTAAAAGTCCTTCTTTAATAGTTTTTAGTGAAGCAAACAACTACAGCATTAGAGTAGTATACGATATGTGGACCTGGGTAATTAATTGCACCACTCTTTCACGCAGGAAAAACAATTCTCGATTGTAACCTGTTCTTGGAAACCCAGAACCTACTGCCATTTTTAGTTTTAATTAAGAAACGTTAATGTAAGGTTAACCTATTCATAGATTACTTATGGTAAAGGTAAACCTGAAATGCTATGTGAATTTACTTTCATGTTGGTATTTAGATTTAATATGTAGTGATAAGTTTTAATGAAAACATCATGTAACTGAGAAAACAATCAAAAATGTCATTTTATAACAGAATATCAGTTAATTTGACCTATTAACTGTAACCACTTGTTGAGCAGTTCCTGCGATAATGGTCGAGAGGTTATCACATATAACATAGATTGGTTAGATGTCACTATGACGTCATGGAAAATATTATTGTGAAAATGTAAAGATATTTGAATTTTAAATTAAATAATCGTGAAGAATCTAAAAGATGTAATGCTAATAGTTATATTACTAACACATTAACACAACGGGCTAGTATTTGTCTTTCATTATTTACATAGCTTCGTATAGTTAATGTCTTCTTTTAGTTAATTTATCCAAAAGAAAACGACTGAAGGTGAATTTTGTACAGTTCACTTAGACACCACATACAGTTTGTATTCGAATTATCACAGACTATAATTTCTCATGCGACAAAAGGGTTTAAGTACATTTTCTATCATTAGAAACGGTAGTATCTCTTTACATGTAAAAAATTACAGATAAGAGAGCGCTAAAAAGGAGAAATTCGCTTGGTTTAACTAAGACCTGGGGAAGACTACTCCGATGGTGTGAACACATTGGTACTTCGTGTTATTACCTACAGTAACCACTAGCTCATATACATTAAGTACTGCTCCCCAGGTCTGGTTAATTAATCCTCTAGTCAAATTACCTCCATGATACTGGCCTAAGTGATAAGCATCTATAAGGAGAAATACAAATATTTTTGGAAGCGATCCACGTAAACTTCCTGAACAAGGTCTATGTTCTGTGTCTTGTAAAGTAAGTTAACGTAGTCGATCAGGATCACGCCGTGAGTTTCCGTTTCTTCCAAAGGAATGGACGAATAGTACTGGGCTTGTTTGTAGATGATGTTGGTATCCCTGAAGACGACCGCAATAAGAGGGTCCGAACAGATCCATTGGTCCTTTGTATTAGCAAGTGAGATTCGCTTGCTTCATCATATTTACTGTAGGTTCGTTCATCTTTCCAATAGTGTTAATTTGCCATTCCTGCACAAACAGAACAACCACTCACATAGAATAATGTTTATTTGTTACAATTTATGTTATCTATACCACATCTCGCTCTCTACTATATATAGGTGCCTCCATTCACTGCCATTAAAGCTTTCGAAATGTTGTTTGCTTTTATTTCAAATATGTCAATATCGTTTGCTTTAAAATTGCTAACTTTTATGCAGTTCTCAAGATTACATAGTAGTAACATAGCATTTGAGACTGAGCATGTATTGACCAGCTTTATAAATAATTAACTGCATCCTTCTTGTAAATACAGCGAAATATGTTATTGAACTACTTCTGTAAATGTTTCTCTTAACCTTGTAGCAGATGGAAAAGTAAGTCTTTGCGGAAGAGTGCTTTGAGAAGGTATTGTGGCGTATTACGTTAAGTTCTCGTTATTTACGAGGCGATCTTCCAGTTTATAGATTGTCTACCAGGAGAGAAATGTTAGTCCAAAGTTCCCAGCGATGCCGAATTGCTCTCCAGAGATGGTTCTACCTGTATTACTTTACATCGGTTAAGAAGATTAGTTTTTATTTACAAAGTTCTATAACACAAGGAGATATCTTACTTGGTTTTAATTGGATGTTAGTATGTATAAAACAAAGACATCAATGGTAGATATAGCGACAATTATATTATATAGTGACACAATCAACAAAATGTTGCATAACTGACAGAAATAACAAGTTTCTTGAAGATGTCATTATTTTGGATTTTTCTAGGAAAAAATGTCAAAACGGCGAGGTTCGCTTTAACTCTTACGTTTGTCTCCAGAATTGTTAGCCTTACATTAATTTATATTTACCTTCCCTTTTTACATAAGTATGCAGCGTAAACATGTCATTTATGTCTCTGTAGCACGCGTCACTCTCGCTGCTAGTAATTTTTTCCGAACGTTTCCCTGATCTTTGAATCTGAAACAACTGCGGTATTCACTGGTCCACTTTTCTAAGCACTGCCTGCAGACTCATCATTACGGAGCCGGAACATTATACATTGCTTGCACTTCGATACACTACCTACGTCTTCTCTACTCTAGACTGAAAATTGCAGTAACTCAACAACTGCTAGTATTTGTACCGCTTTTTATACTCTGCCGGTTGTGGCGAGAATTTTCTGATAGTAGAATGCTGTCTAGTTTCGATATTTGAACGCACGACAACCAATCCACACTGTGTTAATGTTTTTCGCTTCCAGCTTCGTGTAGTGAGCTAGTAGCGTTCCTTGGATTGTGTACAACAAAGCAGCTGGAATTGACTCACACTTAATTTCTCGAAGCCCTGGTATTACCGATTGCGGTCATAATCTAGTAATAGTTACGCCTACTCAATATTTAATGTATCCTTATAACCTTCTACCTCTGATAAATAAAAGCACATCGCTTGATCAAATATGGTTCACAATTGTACATTTGCATTGTGGAATATGATGAAAAGTATAGCTTAGCTTACAACTTTATGATAATGTGACGTCACTTCCCTTGTAGGTTTATGGAGAGTATAAATTTATATATTTGAAATATTTGGAACAGAATGTATTGAAGTCCAGACATATGACTTACTATTATCACATGTACAAGTGGATTTTGTACGCTCGTCTTACAGATAATGTTTCCATGATTCCTCGAGAACCATACTTTCCTCTCGTACACGTGATGTCACTTTAGTGTACTCAGAAAAGCTTCACTCATACAACTTGTGTGTTAGTATTTTGTATTTATAGTAAATGAATTTTTGTTTAGAGCAGACTACTCGCGTGTTAAGAGGAACCTCCTACACTCTCCTCTTTAATAACCACTTTGACTAACATCCCAGATAAACAATGAGACACTAAGGGACACATCAGCTGCCCATTACTGGCCAGCCTTTACCCTTCACTGATTATTATGTATCAGTAACTTTGTTTATTTAGATATAAGTTCTTTTATACTAATTACATGTCACTCTGAAACTTGTTTATAGACGAACTCAAACATCAAATCCGGGGATATTGATATTTAATTCATGTTTTACGGAAACAAAAATCATTGATATATAATCAATTTTGAATACTTCGATTCCCACAGGAAGTGATTTGTTCGTTTGACGATGCGTTTATATCAACTCTAGCTATTGTTTCTTTTGATAATGTAAAACACGACTAAATGTCAGCTCTGTCTATAGAACTAAACTAAAATATGCTACAGGACTTTGCAAATAATTTCAAATACTGTTGTGTAGTATAAGCTATTACACGTAGAGCCATCTATGGACACCAACACGCGTTGGTTGCCGGTTGTATAGTCATTATTTCTCTTTTGGCTGACAATCAATACAACTAAAACAATTGTCTCTTAGATAACACACATTCGAATTAATAACTTAATGCAGTGTACATACATTACTGTCTGAACCAACTCTTTGTCAAAGGTTAATTTGTCACATCTGTTTCAAATTTAGGATAAGCATTTACAGAACGTGTTTAGTTACACATTTCGTTGTAGATACAAGAGTGAGGTAGTTAAATGTTTAAACAGCGGCTTTACCGTGCTCCATGCTGTTGCTATTAAATTACGACAAACACAAGACTGGACATTAATACAGTTAAATTAATTGGGAGTCGATTAATAGCACAAAACAACACTCACTTTTAAATTTTCCCGGAACCGGTTTCTGAGGTCTTTCCTCTATCTTCAGCCGGACATCGACTTGTTCTCATTGGTGTAGCTGGCAATATTTTGTCATCGGTCTCCTCTGGTGGCAGTTCGAGGAACTTGCTGAACAAATCTTTCTGGGGGATGTCGAAATTGAATACCTTGTTCCTATTTTTTGAAATAAATATTTGTTCCCATGTGGACAGTTCTTCTTTTCCTGTTGTATGTTTAAGTAATTTTGGTTCTGGATTTATGTTGTGGTTTTTCCCCAAAAATGCGTGGCAACTGCTGATTTTTCTAATTGTTTGTATTTTATGTTCCTAAAGTGTTCCTTTGCTCTTGTTTCTAAATTTCTTTTGGTTTTTCCAATATAAATTTGACTACAGTCACAGCATTCAATTTGATATATACGAGATTTTTTGTTAGATGGAATGGCATCTTTGATGTTTGAGAAAATTAGGTTTTTTAAGGAGTAATGGTTCACTGGAGCTAGTTGATTGTTTTGTTTTTTGAAGACTTTTTTGAATTTATCAAAGGCCCATGGATGGTAAGTGAATTTTTTGAAGATCATTTTAGTTTCTGTAGCTGAGAGGATTGTGGTTTCCTTTAGTAGTTTCTTCTTTTTTGCTAAGTTCACTTTTTTGTCTACTAGTGATTTGGGAAAGTCATTTTTCTGTGCTATTTCAATAATTTTGTTGTATTCTATTTTGTATTCTTCTGCTGTGAGAGGGATGTTGACTAGTCTGTGTGCTAAACTATTAAAGATTGCCTGTTTGTGGGATCTTGGATTGTAGCCATTAGCTTTTATGTAGTTGTCTGTCTGTGTTGGTTTTCTGTAAATGCCAAAGTTTATTCTATTTTTATTTCTGATTATTTTTAGATCTAAAAATGGTAAATAATCGTCTTTTTCAACTTCTACAGTGAACTTGATGCTTTTTTCTTGAATATTTAAAAGTTTTGGTGCATCACTGATGTGTTTTTTTTTGGCACTATGGCAAATATGTCATCTACATATCTTTGCCAGAGTTTGAACATCCATGGGAAACCTTTAGTGATCCTTATTTCTAGTGCACTCATGTACAGATCGGCCAGGAAGGGTGATAAGGGGTTGCCCATTGCTAAACCAGAAGTTTGATGGAAACATTTTGTTTGAAACTGGAAGAAATTCTGTTCTATGCATAATTTGGCAAGTTCGATGTAATCTGAAATTTCCAGTGATGACATTCCAAGTGATTTGAGCCATTTTTCTATCAATGTTGGGAGTTGTTTAACTGGTATGCTGGGAAACAGTGATTTAACGTCAAATGAGACTAGTGTGTCTTCTTCATTTAGTTCTGTATCCTTAATGTGTTCTATAAGTTCATAGGTGTTTTTGATGTTTAGGCTATCGAATTTTGGAAATGAGTTGAATTTGTTTGTTAGCCACTTTGCAAGTTCTAAAAATCCTTTCATGGAAGTGTTGAAAACAGTGTTGTTGTATAAATTAAGTTAATTGGGAGTCGATTTAAACTAAGTACCTCAGATAAGTGTCTCCTGAAACATTCTCCTCTAATAATTACTTAGAGTATATTAGATATGATTAGACACAGGTCACGCGATGTCTTCATATTAGTGTTCGTTAATTGTAGAGTTCACTTGTTTACTTATTATTAGAGCTATGTTATTTACATGAAGTTATATTGTATTTATGAGTAAGTTCTGTAATTGTAGAAAATCATTTGTTAATATTTTAGTTTGATATGCATAAGTGTACTATTTGCAGTATGTATAATTATATTTTTTCTTTCATTCAGTTCGTTTTGGTTGTAGCTCAAAGGAAAATACTTCTAGACTACGCCGTGGCTGACTGGTTAGACTGCTCGACCCTTACCAAGGTGGCTCGGGTTCGATCGAAGATGGCCGTAAACTTAGACTTGTGATGGACAACACGGGGCTTGACGAATGTCGGGTAACTCTAAGCTCTATGGACCCTGGGCTCATTTGAGCAACATTTCACCCATTCCATTCATTGTCCGATATGACTTAACGTTGAAGAACGTAAATTACAAAAAAAAAAAAAAAAAAAAAAAAAACACACACACACATACAGGGCTCGGTCGGGATTACTCTGTGATCTTCGGTATCCCCCGCCATCTCACCACCTGCGGTGCCGTATGGAGTAAAAACGGGTGTTATGCACTATGCTTTTCATTTCATTAAAATATTTGGAAATGACTTATGCGCATAGTGAAAATGTTCAACTATGATAGCAGTTCCTTTACTTTATTAGGATTGTAGTATAACATTAAACGCAAAATGTTAAAAGTCTCATGTTGTATTTCCAACAAAAAGGTACAGTTAAACAAGTGCATATAAATTTATAAACGCTGAATTAATCTAGCTCTCATGGATACAATTGTGACATTCCATGTTGTGTATTATAAAGGCTCAACTGACAATTCCTTTGTAATTATTGTACAACAGCCTCAGACAGAAGCAATAAAAATGAACATGTCCATATAGCTACCATTACATAATTATATATTAAATTACGCCTATTGCAGTTTGGTAATTCTGAGCCAGTGGTTGTATCTAGTTGACATCTTTCCTTCTCGTTGCCACGGACAGGTTTCACATTAATTTAGCATTAAGGGTGATTTTCATGAAGAAGCTCTAATTATAATAGTCAACAAATTTCAACGTTTTGCTTGTCACATAAATATAGCTTACTTCATTTAAATCAAACTTTCTAAATACGAAAACATGTTACGTCTCTGTTTGACGGAGCTGAGGCAGATTTTCACAAAAATGAGAAAATATTTCTCTTTATTAGTATAACATGATGAATCCCAATTGCCCATGAAGACGCACCGTATGAGTGTTTTGTCTAACACAACAATAAAAGGTTAAATCAAGGAAGTATCGAGAGATAAAACAGATGCTACAGCTCATCGTTAACTAAAAGAAATAAAAATGCAAGTTCCAACAATTCTTTTATACTCTCATATTTCTATCTGTAATCATAACATCCATTCCAACAATGTCATGATCTTCTAAATGTTCTTTGTTTCAGTTTAAATTTCCCAATGCCTTTATTTCTTAAATATACTAACAGCCATTCTTGTAATTCTCAAGATTTCATTGACAGAGCATGGAGTTTTAAAGGCAGTTTATGTTGACACAGTTTTTAAACATTTAACTGCATCTCTCTTTATCTACAACAAAAAGGATAATGAAACTACTTTTGTAAATTTTCACCTTAAACGGATTAGATTAGGTGTTGTCAACTGCTAAGTACAATATAAACATACCCACAAAACTCGCAGGAAAGAGAGTTCGATGTCAGATGTCGAACTCAACAGGACTAGTACAGGTTACGCGTTGGTTTTTGACAAATGACCTTCAGCTGGATTACCCATAATAAACAGATCAACAAATAGCTTGTTACGATAACAAACAGCTATTCTTTCATCTCTACCTGTTCGAGTTCTTCCTGTTCCTTCAGTTCGGTTCAGAAGTGGCGGTACGTTAAAGAATTTTCAGATACGTTCCAAACAGATGGAACAAATCTATACTGTCAGCGTTTTGGAAAATCTACGCTCCCACGTAACGCAGCAATAAACATATCTTGGTAGCTTCACGTTCTTCTATGAAGCAAGTATTTTTAATTGAAGTGATTTCTACTGGACAATATAGAGAGACATGCAACTCCAAACAATTGACATGTGACATCAATAATCCGTCTCTGGTGAGTTATCCAAACAGTTGCTTTTTATTACAAATTATATATTATAAAGTGAAAGACATTTTTTCTTTGATTTAGTAAATACTTTGAGCTTTTTAACAAATACTTTCTTGTCTTTTAATTCATAAAAGATAAGCACCTAAACATTTGTTCCTTAGTCATCTATCAGATATCGATTTTAATACATAAACAGAAGGTTCTAAGATTTCCCATATTACGGGGAGTATCGACGTTTTATGTAATGTCCATTTTGCACTTTATGGATGGTAAACAGTTGTTTGATATAGTTACTACAAATGTGAATTTGTCGTCAGCATTCCTCCTTCTTAACACTGTACCTCGATGTTTAACAAAAACGGCCCATTAACTTGTGTTGATGGATTTAATTTGTTCAACACATCTTGCAATTGTTTATGTTCCTGGGAATATCTGACTGTTGTATACAACACTGCGTAAGCGTACTTTCTGGAGAGTTATGATGAAGCTCCTTCAATAAGTGTAATACACATTAATGTTTCTGTTTATTTAACGTTCTCCAAAGCAGGACACATTCTACGACGAATGAAATAGCTGAAGTGATGTCCAAATAAGCCCAGGGTCCTTGGAGCTCAGTGTTACCCGAGATTCATCTTTCAGCATAAGCGGGAAACCTAGAAAAGTATTATCCGGATAACTCACCCTGACAGAAATTCGAACTCAAGACGTTTTGGAGGTGAGCCAGATACTCTGCCACTACACCAGAGATAGCGCAATGTTAGTAATAATTCGTCCAACAAAATAGCCAATAGTTCAACTCTACATTGTGCCTAGTTTATTATATATGAAATCATATTTGTGTAATTGTCTTCGACGGAAATTCACACATTTCTAATAAATTTCAAGCGACATATGACAATTTCTGCTACATCATTTCCGTGTTTGTGATTTAACTTTTGTCTGGCCAACATAATAATTTACAATAATTAACGATATATATTACAGCAACACTAAATATGTCATCACACATAAGTTCTCTAAACTTGTAACATTTTAATAACAGTAAATCGTTTCTATCGTTACCAACAGTTTTTAACTGCGTTCAATTTAATATCATGCTGGTATGTTGTCATGGTAGCTCAGCGGTTACAGTAACCGAACGGAGACCGGGAAATCCGTGAAATCTTGACCTTGGAAATGGATTTATTAAATCTACCTCTGCAAAATAATGATTACACTTAATGTCTCTCTGTATTCGAACATCTATATCACAAGCTACACACTTGGTACTATCATTCACTCTTGCTATACATTCTCGAACAAACTATCTTTAAAAGTCTTACTCTCCCATTCACTTCACATCACTCGAGATAATCGTTATTGTATAAATAGTTTTATGATATATGTGCTTGTGGATACTATGGATATGAGTACAGTTAGTATCCAGTCTTGGGAAGGAGATTAAAGGAACAACTCCTAAACGCGCCGATGATAAACTTTCTGTACTTACTAACTCCACCACTAGAGGCGCATGGAGTCAAGCAGTTAAATCACAGCCGACAGATTGCGCTGTGGGAGAGTCAGGAAGCTGCAGACTGAAATTGACAAAAAGATTCAAACAATTTGGCATTTAAACTATTATTTTCGTTTACTATAAACAAATGTCAAACATCTTCTGTTTTCTTTGAAAAGTCGGATGATAAACACGTATACACTTCATAGAAAGCTCACAGCTCTCGGTCCTATTAGAACAGAGAGCAGCCATGCTATCTACTAGATCATGGATCATACAAGCTTCACTAGACTTCTCTTCGAGCTTCCGACGAGTACGCATCTCTCTCTTCCGAGACAACGCCGATCCAGGATGGGAAAGAAGACCGCAGTCAAGAAGAAAAAGGCAAGCCAGCCAGCGAGGAGCGCTCCGCCTTCTCCAGCCAGCTCCCGGGGGACGTCTCGCTCCTCTTCGCCACCTCTGGTGGCTGAGAGGGAGCCTTCCGCTGAGGTTGCTGGGAAATTCTGGGCAGCCAGCTCCACATGTGAGCCTGCCTCCACCACCGCATCGCACACCAGCCAGCACAGCGATTCACCGCGCAACACGGAGACTGGATCCCCGAGCACTCCACAGCCAGCTACGGCTGCATCACCGCCAGTGGATCCCTCGCCTCGCAGCCATGCAGGCAGTCAGACTCCGTCAGCACCAACCATCCAAGCGACCGCAATTACTGCCACCATTGAACAACAGCCACTTCACACACCGCAGTCATTGTCGGAGCTCCTAGGGACCTACCTTCTAGGTTCCTACTCACCGCCGCATCACAGAAGTGGCCCTCAGTGATCAGCGCCACCCGCATCACTAGCAGGAGGGGTCCAACAACATGTGTGCGTCTGCAGTTCAAAGATCAGAAGGATCGCGACGCCGCCTTAGCTTCAGGCCTGCCCATACTTGGACAGTGCCTGAAAGTTGAGACCAGTAAACTGCAGCGCCACACTCCATGCAGACACTGCTGCACCTATGGGCACACCGCTGACACATGCACCGCGCCTCCGCGGTGTCACTACTGTGGCGCTCCTAACCCCACATCAGAATGTCAGGCACATGATCTCAGGCGTCGCCGCCGGTACTGCGCTACCTGTAATGGTCTAGGCCATTTTACTGGACAGGCGCAGTGCCCACTGTACCCACGCCGGAACACCAGTGGACCAGCCCCTCGGAACACAACCACCAGTGAGCCCGCCGATTGGCAGCAAGCTCTTGGTTGCCTACGAGAGGAGCTTCATCGAATCAACAGCAAGATATGCAGACTCGAGGAACTCCTGACAAACACTGTCACCGCCGTGAACAATCGTCCCCCAGCGGTGGAAGCTCAGGACCTTCACTCTGAGGTCCTGAATATAAACCAGCGCCTGGGCAACATAGAAGATTCACTTGCAGCTGCAGCCGCCCAACGCGGCACAACCAACGCCGCCCTCCAGGGCATGCAAGACAGGCTGACCACGCTCTCCACCCAACTCACGGATGGATTGACACCGCAAAAACAGATGATAGAGGCAATCAACACCCAGCTCCAGGACAGCGCAGCCCAACATGAAGAAGGGATTGCCGCTCTTCTGTCCCAAATGGAACGCATCCTCAACGCCTTCTGCGAAGACCCGCCCAACAGCACCTTAAACTACTGCAAGGGCAAGCTCGAAAAGATTGTTGGATATATCAATGATACGGCACCCAACAAAAAGCTTCAGGAAGCCCTTCGCGAACACCAGGACCACATCACCCAGACCATCTGCGAATTGAAGATGTGCCTGGCTCCAGAGCACGGGGTCCCTCCGCCGCATTTTCTACCACGAGACACCCGCACACGCAGGACGCCGCCGCCATCAGACCTGCAACGCCGCCTCCCTTCCCGGCCATGAGCTGTTGACGGCCATGGCCCTTCTGTATCACCTCAATGCAGTTCCCACGGGGACTCAACGATTTCTACAACCAAGTATACAACGATCACCACTGTCCACAGGTCGTAGTCAGGGTCTCCTGGATCATGGCTGCTACCTGACCACCACAAGCGGGTTTTCCGCACAAGATAGTATCTGCCCACGAACAGCCGGGTTGCTTAGGCGGTACCGGCCAACAAAGTCACCTCAACAGTCCCAAATAAATTAGCACCACAGGTCCCAATAAATAGAAACACCGCAGAACAACACCCCTCCCACGCCCCATCCTTCTTCCTACCCAAATACCCAATCTACCCTGTTGTTGGTTTTTATCCTATACCTTTATTCCCGTTTTCCCAAAAAAAAAAAAAAAAAAAAAAAAAAAAAAGCTTCACTTTATTGCTATGGAGGTTGCCCTACCAGGAAGGCGGTTATTGCCTCTAGGAGACCAGCTCCAGGGCCAATAGCCCAGAACACCCGTTCTGAGCCAGAAGCGGAGAAGGCAACCTCTTCCATAGCACCACGGCAACAATTGCCTAACTCCAACAGTGCCCCATCCTTTCCTGAGGTGGTGCGCAAACCAGCCGGTGACTCGACGACATTGCGGGGCAAGACACAACCCCCCAAGGATACACACACACGCACAGTCAAACCTAATAAACAACACAAAGCTCCAGCCCCACCTAGAGCCACTCCCAGAAGGGAGGAGGGTCGTGAGGCGGCCAAAAGGGCGGACTCGGATTCCGAGGCTGGGAGCGGGTCTGGTGAACCCAAGCCCGCTCGACAGATTAGGGACGAGAAAGCCAAAGGTAGGCCAGCCCCAAGACACTCCTCACCTTCGAAGTCCCAAACTTCACACACAACTCCCTCCACCTCACCACGGTCGGAGTTGCTGACGTGGCTGTATCAGCTGTTACAGTCCCACGGTGAGCGACTCTGTGAACTGCTGGTGCGGTATACCTCCGCTACAGACCCCGCAACCCGCATGGTGACAGCCATGGAGGGGCTTGCCCTTCTGACCTCCTTTACCGCCCCGGCCCAGAATGGCAGCACGAACTAGGTCAAGCACCTCGTTCAGGTTCGCGTTCTGGAACGCGGCTGGAGTGGCGGTTCAACGGGACGAGCTCCTACATTTTGCAAGATCCAATGTCTTGGACCTCATCCTGGTGTCTGAAACCCATCTCCGCCCCCAGATCCCCTTCCATCTCTCGGGGTACCACTGTCTCCGAACGGATCGCGCTGGTCGCCGTGGAGGTGGCACAGCGATCCTGGTGAGAAGTGTGGTCCATCGAGCTGTCCAGCTTCCACAACTCCAGACATTAGAAGCCACGGCAGCCTGCGTGAACCTTGGCGGTTCTGAAGTCCTGGCAGTATCAGCCTACCATCCTCCCCGCTCACAGTTCATAGCCAATGACTACCAATCCATCCTTTCTTTATATCCCAATGTCATTATGGCCGGGGACTTCAATGCCAAACATCAGCGTTGGCATCATGGTCCCCGAGCGGATAGGAGAGGCAGTGACATTATCCGCATGGTAGATGCGGACCCTCACCTTCGAGTTGAGGGCCCATGGCAACCCACTCATTACCCGCGTGGTCGGGGTCGCCCATCTCATATCGACTTCGCTATCATCAAATGCTTTCCATTTCATCTCTCACTCACTTCACTTAACGCATTACATTCAGATCACAACCCAGTACTTGCTGAGGTTAATACACGGATTGCCAACCATGACGTCTCGGTTCAAAACCGGGATGTGGACTGGGATTGCGTCAAAGTCTGCCTGAATTACTCCATTGCTCCCAACCCCAACATAACCGACATTCCCTCCCTTGAGGCTGCGGTCTCGTCCTTCACCTCAGTCGTGAAGCGAACGGTCCGCAACCTTACAGTTATCACCCTTCATCCGGATGTTCTTCCCCTAGACATCCTACTTCTCATTCGCCGTTCTTGGGCAGCAAGGCGGCTCTACCAAAGACACCGCACGCCTCATAATCGAGGGCTTCATCGGCGACTGTGCCGAGAGGTTCGTGCCCGTCTCCGTGAGCACAGAGTGCGCGCGTGGGAGGACACGATGTCTCGTATGAACCTCGAGGATGGAGACGTGTGGAGGGTCATTAAAAGACTTCGGAACCGCCAAGGGACACCAAACTCCCCACTCCAGGGCATCCAAGGCCTGTCCTACGAACCACAGGCCAAGGTTACGGTGTTCGCCGACTACCTTGAGAGGACCATGAGGCCTAGAGAAGACCCCCAGGACCCTGCCTTCTCTGACCGCGTTAGGCAGGAGGTACGTCGATACTTTCGGCGACCCCCGGCTGAGGCGGACAGACTCCCAGTCATAAGGCCCAGTGAGCTTCAGGGCGTACTCCGGCGCCTCAAACCAAAAAAGGCAGCGGGAGCTGATGGCATAACGCCACTCATGCTCCGCCACCTTCCCTTCAGGGCCGTGTTATTTCTAACCAAAGTCTTCAATATGTGTCTCTCTCTGAGTCACTTTCCACGTAGTGGGAGAGAGGCTCGGGTGATATGCATCTTGAAGCCAGGGAAAGACCCGGTTAATCCTGCCAACTACCGCTCCATCAGCCTCCTTTCTGTTCTCTCGAAAGTTTTCGAGAGACTTTTCTTAGCCCGCATGTCCCCCCTTCTGGGTGACATACAAGCTATCCCTCCTCACCAGTTTGGCTTTTGTCCTGGGCATTCCACGTCACAGCAGTTGCTGCGCGTGGTGGAGGCTGCTGCCCTGGGTTTCCAGGACAAGGCATTCACCTCGGCGGTTTCTCTGGACGTGGAAAAGGCTTTCTCTCCGACCTGGCACGCGGGTCTTCTGTAAAAACTCATCCAACTGGAGCTACCCACTCAAGTCATACACCTTCTTCGCTCTTTCCTAAAACATAGATTCTTCACTGTCACAGTGGCGGGAAAAACATCTACACGAAGGTCTATCCGCGGCGGAGTCCCCGAAGGTTCTGTGTTATCCCCGACGCTGTACAGCGTCTATGTGGCTGACCTTCCCACTGAACAGCACGTCAACATAGCACAGTATGCTGACGACGTGCTGCTATTCTCAACAAACAGACACCCACGCAGAACCTTCAACCCCATCCAAAGATATCTATTCCTCCTCCAGGAATGGTGCACGCTTTGGCGATTGTCCATTAATACGGAGAAAAGCCAAGCGATATTGTT
This sequence comes from Mantis religiosa, assembly GCA_030765055.1. NCBI lineage: Eukaryota > Metazoa > Arthropoda > Insecta > Mantodea > Mantidae > Mantis > Mantis religiosa. The sequence goes on along the minus strand of CM060949.1, from coordinate 187,312,299 downwards.
CACCAAGCGCCGCTTTCCCGCCAACTTCCCCCAATTTACCTACTTCGGGCAAGGGATCAGGTGGGAGAATTCAATCAAGTACTTGGGAGTCAAGCTGGACAAGGGCCTAACTTTTCGGGAGCACATCCAGGAGCAAGCTCATCGGTCGTGTGGTGCCGTGGCATCACTATACCCTGTGCTTCGGTCTGCGATGTCTGTTCCCCTAAAGTTGCGCCTCTTTATGGCTCTGGTCCTCCCTATCATGCTCTATGCGTGCGAAGTCTGGGGTATGGTCGCAGGCTCACATCTAGTTCTGCTCCAACGTGCACAGAATAAATGTCTTCGGATTATTTATTCTGTCTGTACAAGGTTCCCCGTGAGATTACTTCATGAGGCTTCATCCCTCCGATATGTGGAGGATGAAATTAGACGCCCGGCGACAAAATTCTTCGAGGGTTTGCCCCAACATCAGAGCGCCCTAGTCAGATCCCTTGGGGATTATGTTCCTCGTGAGCGTCGCTATAAGCGATACCGGTTACCCCGCATGTCTTGCGGTCACTACCGGTAACCACATGATCTCCATTCCAGCCTAAATTAAATTTCAGCTACTCCAAAATTGTTATTATGGAATATTCAAAATTATTCATACCTTCTTCCTAGTTTATTAACTAACCCACCAGCGGTGCTCGCTGTCCGTAGCACCCGGTTCATCATTCCCTGAGGAGCAAAAAGCTACCTCCCTACACTAACCCCACTTAAATTACACCCGTCATTCTGCAACATCCACATCCCGCCACTACGTGGTTAAGCTCTTCCCAGAGCAGGTACACGATTTGACCACCCTTCGGGCTGTTCCAAACAGCCTGCCAGATTTGTGCTGCTGCTGCTGCTTCACTTTATATTAGGAATGGTTGCCAATTATAACTTAGATTTCTGAGGTAATTTCCTGCTATGTTGACAATTCTGAACTTCTATATTATTCAAAAGCTTCTGTCCGATAGTTTGTTGACATTTGAGAGGAAATTGCTCACGGTTCTAGAAGTTTCCTCACCTATACTCAGGTACTGAGTAATTCTCTATTCGATATACAAATATCATACCATATTTTGAAACAAGCTTCATACGCCAGCTTTGAAATAAATATATTTTCATACATAGCACAGACTCTCAAGCCTACTTTTCTATTTTGTATTTATCTCACAAAGATTTATTGATGGTAAATTGTTCGTTCCTCTTTCCTTACTACTAACATAACATGTACGTGCTCTTGACTAACTCTTCTGTACGTTAGTAACTTTATTTATTAAGATAGAACCTTATTTATATTGGATCTACATATTACTTATTAAGAGCTAATCCTTCGAAATTTTCTCAGTCAACCTTTTCAATGCTGCGAATATCTGTAGAGCAACAATTACCAACTTTATCATGTCTAACACTTCCTGTTGATATTTATATTGCAATTGTCTGACATACATAACGACGTCACAAGAGCAATAAAATTGTTACACGATGATATACAGTGTTTTTGTTTAAATCATTTAACTCTTTAGCTCTTATAGATGGTAACACGTCGGTTACATACTCACGATTTAAAAAAAAACACTATCCCTATGTTCAAATGTATACTTATACAGTTTACCAATACAGTACATGGGGACATAAAACGATAAACAATTTAATGATAGTGAGAAAGAGAACAAAAGTTTTACGTAGATTTTGGGACATATAAAAGAATCTTGGACCAAAATTAGATAATCAATATTCCGACTGAAGTATAAATCCGGAAAGAACGCTCTTGGATAAACTTCCATACATACTCTCTGTATGTATTTTGGTGGGTTGGAAAAAACAAATGATAGTTCAATAAGATGGTTATCCTCCCAGTAGGAAACTTCCTACATACAGGGACTAACCTCCAGATGAGCTATTATTTCAAATGAGTTGATTGAATACAATATCTCAGTATACTTGTATCATAAACCAAATGTAAATATTGAATTTTCGGGAAATATTCTCTTACGTTCGCTCCATTATAAATAAAGATTGCCTAATTTACCTTAACCAGTATATCATAACTGGTAGATATAATCTTGGTACACAAAATGCAGATCTTGTTAATGCGTATAATTCCTGTCAGCTTATTTTATCTCCTTTACGATATTCTAAATGTACTTCTTTCCGTTTACATTTCCCAAATTCCTCATATCTTAAATATACTAACATCCATTATTTTAATTCCCAAGATCTCAACTACAGAGCAAAGAGTTTTATAGGCAGTGTGTGTTGACACAGTTTTTAAACATTTAACTGTATCTCTCTTCATCTACAACAAAAAGGATAATGAAACTGCTTCTGTAACATTTGCCTTAAACCTTCAGCAAATGGAACAATATACCTTTGTGGAAGTGTGAGTTGCGAAACTTGTGTGAGTGTTACACGTTAGATATATTATAGTTGACATATACATATTATTCAGGAAGAGAGAATTTTGAAAACGTATCTCCAAGCGAGTGCGCGTAATCGTCCAAAGATGACTCTACCTGTATCATCTTATATCGAAGAAGAAACTCGTTTACAAAGTTTCATAACAACCTGTAATTGTACTGATTGCGACAGAATTTTAGTTGCCTTTTATTTTTCGTGAACAAATTTTTGCTATGACGTATATAGAGACAATCACAGAGGAATAAATATTTGGGCCTGGGAAAGAAAGCCTTCTAAATTAAGTACACCCTAACGCTTTCCCGTTCATTAAAGTATACGTGTCATGTTAATATTTTGACTTTGTGGGTTCATGAAATTAAAAGTCCAATTGCACAAACTCAACATGTTCTTTATTTCCACCGAATTACAGTTGGAACACTTGCCGATTCCATAGAATTACGTAGCGCACACAATTACAATCCACCAGTTCGTCTGTCACAGGTCCACTCCACACTCTCAATTACGTACAACTCCTCTGATACACGTACACAGTCCTCCAGTCCGTTCGCTAGCACGGCGCTCTTTACTGCTGCTCGCCAAGAACTGAACTCTTCTCCGGCCCGGCGCGTCGCTTATATAAGACCAACTGACCTATCTAGGAGGTTCCGGGTTAGACAAAATATTCCGAATGCTCCAGACGTCAGGGGGAGGGGAAAGAAGGCGGCACAGTGGCCTGCGATACCCTCCCAACCACCCATTCAGTTAGCACTACAAGATTAATGGGTGGGCGTGACCACATTGCCTCCTGTCGCCCACTCAGCTGCTAGCTGGCCGTGCCTTCCGATAATTAGGTGACAATATGATAGTTACAACTTGTTTAAATGCAAGATTTTTGTACCTCTACCCAATTATATGTTCACATTTAAGATTGTTTCTGTACTTTAATCACATATATCTGTCAAGAGTTATTAATGAAATATTGAATTTACTGTTCATTATTTAAAAAATCCTGTGAATTACACTCACATTCCGTTCTCTACTCTAGTACTAAGTTCTGTAACAAATAGTTACTGCTAAATCGACATCACTTTAATCCGGATAAACGTTATCTTTGGTATTTTGTGGTACGGGTAAACACGTGTACTGGTCCCACATTGGACATGTTGTCTGTACAGTCTCATAAGATGATAATGTGTTTAAATATAATAGCTAGACTCATTACAGTAGTCTTTTGTTCAGCTCCAGCTGTGGTAGAGTGCTCAAGTGATCATAATGACAACGGAGAGCGTGTAGGCTCAAATCTTGTGGTTTTATTTTTACACATTAGTCGCATAAAACTTTTATCTCCAGGTCTTCTGTGCGTGCAGACTTCTGATGTACGGAATCGAAAAGTTTCCTTCAGTTCGTTTTGGTTCTAGAATTTGTAGACTGAACCGTGGCTGAGTGCCTAGAGCGCTCTACTCTCACCATGGCAGCCCGTGTTCGATCCCAGACGAGCGTAAACTTAGACCTGTGGTGGACAACATGGCACTGGGGGGGGGGGTTTCCTCCGGGAGTTTCGCTTTACCCAGCCATCTCACCACCTCAAGTGCCGTATATAGTAAAAGTGAGACTTATACACTACACTTTTCATTTCATAAAAATATTTGTAAATGACGTATGCTCAGAGTGAAAATGTTCAGCTGCGATAGCATTTCATTTACTTTATTAGGATTGTAGTATAAAATTAAACGAAAAATGTGAGAAGCATCATGTCGTATTCCTAACAAAAAGTTACAATTAAACAAGCGAACATAACTTTAGAGCTACTGAATGTATCTAACTCTCACGGATACAATTGTGATAATCCACGTAGTGTATAAGAACGGCCGAAGTGACAATTCCTTTGTTATTATCTTTAAAACAGCGTCAGATAGAAACAATCAAAAATTCAACAAGTTCATGTAGCGTACACTTTTAATTACATGTTAAATAACGTTTATTGCTGATTTAACTATAATAACTAGCAGGTTGGTAATTCCGAGGCAGTGTTTTTATCTAGTTGACATTTTACGTTCAAGTTTCCATGGACACGTTTCACAGTAATTCTACATTAAGGACGATGTTCATGAAGAAGTTCTAATTATACAAGTCAACAAATATATACGTTTTGCCTGCCTCAAAAACAAAAACAGATTACTTCATTTGACTCGAAATTTCAAAATATGAAAACATGCTTCGCTTCTGTGTGACAGAGCTGAGGCGGATTCACACAAAAGTGCCAAAATATTTCTCTTTGTTAGAGGAACTTGAGGTTATTGTCCATGAAGACGCACTGTGTGAGTGTTTTGTCTGGCAAACATAATAAAAGTTTAAATAAACGAAGTATCGAGTGATCAAACAGATGATACAGCTCATCGTTAGCTAAAATAAATAAAAGTGTAAGTTACAGCAATTCCTTTATCCTCTCCCATTTCTGTCTGTAATCAGAACATACATTTCAACAATTCGGTGTCACAATAAGTTACAGGGCTTAGATGATAACGTGAACCTCAGGTTGCAGTTCTGGGACAAAATATTACATATCTCCCTTCATCGCATTGCAGAGTTCTGCTGTTAATGCAAGGTTAATACAAAATGTAATACTCCAGTACCGGGCCTTACGACAAAAATGTATTTCTCTTTCCAGCCGCTACATCAGAAGGCTGCACGCACATAAACCTGGAGATAAAGCTTTTAAGCGATTAATGTGTAAAATAAAAAAATGAGGTTTAAACCTACATGCTCTCTGTTGTCATTATGACCTCTTCACCACTCTACTACACGTAGAAGAGGTCCCGAGTCGAATCTCGGTCAGGGCGAATTGCCTGGATAAGGCTTTTTCCGGGGGTTTCCCTTATCCTGGAAGACGAATATCGGGTAACTCTAAGCTCCATGGACCCCGGACTCATTTGAGCATCATTTCACCCATTTCATTCATCGTGGGTATTACTTAACGTTGGAGGACGTAAATTAAAAAAAAACTCTACTACAACTAATGTTAAATAAAAGACTGCTGTAATGAGTCTAGTTATTTTATTGAAACACATTATCATCTTATGAGACCGTACAAACAACCATGTCTAATGTGGGAGTCGTAAATTCGATTACCTGTACCACAAAATACCAACGATAACGTTTATCCGGATTAAAGTGATACAGATATAGCAGTAATATATTTCGTAAAAAACTTAGTACTAGAGTAGGGAATGTCATCTGAGTACAGCGATCAGTAAAAGTAATGTCCCATTAATATATTTTGGCAGATATGTGAGTAAAGTGCCAAACATTTCCTAATACGGAATTTGCAATCTATGTAAAAAAACATGTTACTTGCATTACATCCATACGTAGAACAACCGGAAAGCGTTGAGATATACTTCGTTTAGAAGGCTTCCATTCACAGACACAAACACTTATTCCTATGTTATTTTCTCTATATATAACATAGTTACTGTTTGTTTACAAATATTAATAAAAAGCAACTAAATCTAAGCTACATGTAAACAATGCAATTACAGCTTGTTATAAAACTTTGTAAACAAAGTTGAACCTTGTTCCTCAGTATAAGATGATACAGGTGGAGCCATCTCTACTCAGTAACGTGCACTGGCTTGCAGATTGTTTCAAGTATCTCTCTTCGTGGAAATATTTATATGTAAACCAAAATGTAATTAACCTGTTGGGCTCACACACATGTTTCTCAACTCACACTTCTACGAAGGTTTATTTTCCATTTGCTCAAAGTTTAAGATAAACATTTAAAGAAATAGTTTCATTATCGTTTTTGTTGTAGATAAAGAGTGATACAGCTAAATGTTTAAAAACAGTGTGAACACATACTGCGTTTAGAACTCCATGCTCTGTTAAAGAAATCTTGAGAATCACAAGAATGGATGTTAGTATATTTAAGACATAAAAACATTTGGAAAGCTAAACTGAAACAAAGAACATTTAGAAGATTGTAAAAGAGATAAAATTAACTGACACGAATTAAACGCCTTAATAAGATCTGCATTTTATGTACGAAGGCGGTATGTTGTAATTATAATTTACTGGTTAAAGTAAATTATGCAATTTTTATTTAGAATCAGGCAAATTTAAGAGGCCATTTCTCGAAATTTTTATATTGTAAACTTTGTTTATGATGGAAATATATTAAGATATTGTATTCAATCAAATCATTTGAGATATTATCTCATCTGGAGACTGGTCTATGTATGTAGGAAGTTTTATACTTGGAGATCTCTAAGTGAAACTTCTGTTTCTCTCTCTGTAGCATTAAATGATTTGTTGTTTTGTGTTCCATGTACTGTATTGGTAAACTGCATAGTTATGCAATTGAAAATACGAGGGCCGTTCAGAAAGTAACGTCCGGTTGATTGCAAAAAATTCACCAAGTTAAATAAAAATATTTTAATATATACATCTTACAACTACATCTTTGCTCTATTTTTCTACATAATCTCCATAATGATTGAGGCACTTATCGTATCTGTTCACAAGCTTTGAAATTCCTTCTGCATAAAAATCCCCCGCAGATGCCTGTGACCGCATCTTTGAGCTCTTCGTCGTCATCAAACCGCTGGGACCCGAGCCATGTCTTCATATGCATGAGGAGGTGATAGTCGCTTGGCGCCAGATCTGGGCTGTAAGGTGGATGGTTGGCAACGTCCCACTTGAAGGACTCAAGAAGGGCTGTTGTTCTGCGAGCAGAGTGAGGACGGGCGTTATCGTGCAAAAAACGATACCGGAAGTCAGCATACCACGGCGTTTGTTCTGTATAGCCGTCGTAATTTTTTTAGTGTTTCACAGTACACAGCACGCACTTCACATTTGGCGGGTTTTTTTATTGCAGCACACATTTCAAACGGCCACAAACACTGAACTAGCGCAGATACGACGTTCATTCGACCACGGCTTGATGCCGAATGACCTGCTGAGTGCGTGAATGCACAGATGGCGTTGCTACTCCCCCCACTACCCTCACTGTGACCGATCGGAGGTTACTTTCTGAACGGCCCTTGTAGGAATAGTGTTTTGTTTTGAAAGTAGTGTGTTTGGGTGTGTGTGTAATCGACGTCTTATCATCTATAAGAGCTAAAGAGTTAGATGATTTAAACAAAAACGCTGTACATCATCGTGTAACAATATTATTACTCCTGAGACGTCATTATTCATGTCAGTTAATTACAATAAAAGTATCAAAAGGAAGTTTTAGACATTATGTTAAGTTGGTAGTTTTTGCTCTGCAGATATTGACAGCATTGCTAAGGTTGACTGAGAACGTAATGAAGGATTAACCCTAACAAGTAATATGTAGATCCAATATAAATGAGGTTCTATTTGCATAAATAAAGTTACTAATGTACGGAACAGTTAGTCAGGAGTGAATATTGAAAATTAATTGACAGCTGCTTGTGGAGACCCCTGACGTTTTATGTATCATCTTGGACGTTACTCAAAATGACTAGAGTATCGTAGGTTCAAGATTTCAAAGGAAATGCTTTAATTCGCAACTCCCTCACCCTCTCCTGCCTAAAATTATAGCGATTTTTTAGCAAAATGGCTTGTGTAAACTTCTCTGTGTATTTATTTACAACGTAATTAAAACAGAAATTTATTTAATACCAAACTTGTTACTGAAGGTCATGATCTACCAAACATGTGACAGGAGGATATTTGATAAAATCACGTAACTTAGGAAACATAAGTTGAAATCTTTGATTTTCTCAAAATTGGCTCTAATAACTTTTGTTAAAATAAAATGTGTAGGATATTTTCCTTGCAGATGAAATTTGACAATAAACTTCAGCGAATGTCAAAAGTCTTGCATTTTATTGATGTAACTTGTATAACTATTAAACAATAAGAGATAGATACAACCTTATTGTACAAAAACATGTACAGTTCGAAAAAACTTACTTTATTCACTTCTTTCTGTGCAGCGAATTATTTCCAACATTTTGGTCATTATTGGTTAGAATTTGTCAATATTTTAACATTCCTCAAATGGATGTCGTTATTTATTTTGGCCCAAGCTGTACAACCAAACTGGATCTTTAAAGCCATTTGATAGTGACTTGTTCCAGCGAGATTTTATTCTCGGTTCAAGTCTACTGTATTACCATATGAAGCCTAAACAGTTTGTGATAATACAATGTGTATCTGGATTAACGTGAAGAAATAAACAAATAAATGGTTGTAACTATAATAATAATTTGTACAGGAGTTGATCAACGTTTAAATAAGCATTAGTAAATGATTTGCAGCAACGGAATTTTAAAAAACATGCTCTTCTCAAACTTCCTGTTTGTTGGAAATGCTTATGAGCTCTTCTCATAAACGCCACGCCGTGGCCGATTTGTTAGACCACTTGACACTCACCCAAACGGCCCGGGTTCTATTCCAGGTGACCACATGTGAGATTTATGGTGAACAAAGCGTCGTAGGGGAGGGTGTCCTTCACCATCTTACTCCACAAGTACTCCATCATCATTTCATTTAGCATCAATGCCGCCATCTGCGGTGCCGCATGTAGTAAAAGCGGACGTTAAACACTACAAACCATCACTCAGTCACCTCATTACGTTAGAATCACAAAAATCTCAGACGTTATGAGTAACCAACAGAATTGTCTCCAAAAGTATTTATCGTAAAAATCAGTTAAATGCTGAAACTTTTGTACACATTCGTAAACCTTATTTCTCGGTGTACAATAATACAGCTAGAGCCATCTGTGGGTGGCAGCAGTGTGTTAGCGTGTCACAAAGGATTATTCCTCCGGCGGAAGATCATTATAACTAAAAGTATCTTCTCGTGTAACATATTTATAATAATAACTCGATACACATTACTTTCTCAACCAATGTTTCCAAAAAGCTTATCTCTACATCAACTCGAATTTTATGATAAGGCCTTACAGAAGCTTTTTCGTTATATATTCAATTATAGAAGTGTGTTACAGCTGAATGTATAAACAGCGGGTCGACCATGCTGACCTTGAAACTCCATGCTATTCATATGAACTCATGACAAATACAGGAATGGACGTTTACATTTTAAAATGTAAATGTACTGGATAACCGAACGTCCCAATTCAGAGTGCACTTGTGACGTCACGTTCACACAAATATACAGATACTAATAGGAGAAAATTAACTAGACAAAAGAGTGACTGGAGAACATCCCGGAATGAGAAGAATAACAGGAGAAGAACAAAGTAGAATTACGTCGTGTATGATTAATAAAGTGATAAGAGAAGAAAACTATAATAAATATTCAGTATTTAAATATTACCAAATACACAGTTAACCAAGTTGAGCATTATCAGTAAATGTTCTTTCAAATCATTTCTAACAACATTAATAGGAATTAGGAAACAAGTGACAGGGACTGTATGTTTTATCAAGTGTTATGGAAACAAACGACTGTATGCTTTTCTTTTTTGTTTTGAAGTTTCATAAAACCTACCTCTAAGCTGTGAAACAAACTGATGAATCAGTAATATAAACTTGATGGCATATCTGGGATTCAAACCATCGCTGTTCAGCCTGCACTCCCACCTCTTGATTCTGTCTGCGCTTTGGAAAGTTTTTAAATAAGTGTTCTACTTATTCATTACTCCAAGTTTTTTCATCTACTTCAGCTTTTTCATTATAAACATTGACGAGTCTGAAGTACATTCAACGTGTTGGTGAAGTCCTTTTACTCGGATGAAGAAATTTACGTATAATAAACGTAAATATTGTTAATTAGATACTTAATAAATAATACCGTACTTTCAGATTATGAGTGTCCATTCGAGACCTAAAAACCAAAAATCTGCAGAGAATATCAGTGTGAAAGTATTCCACTCTTTATAAACAGCTGAAAATTAATACAGTATTTATTAATCTTGATAAATAGGAAATGTTAACGCCAAGAACAAGCTATAAAAGTTATCTAACATCTATCTCACTGATAAGAATATCACGCAATGAATAGAAAATGCTAAAATTACATATAAAAATATATAAGAAGAACTAAAACGTCTGAGTTACTTCTAACGAAAGTGCATCAGAAAGATCAAGATGGTTCTTTGTACTCACAGAACAACAAACAGCTTATCGGCTTTCGCGACGCTGCATACCAGCGCTCGAAGGTATCACGTGGCACACTAACCCATTGCCATTTTGCTTATGTAGCCCTCACTAGTGTGGTAGAAGTTAAGGAAAGTGTAGCTTTTACAAATTTACATTAGATGCTATATAATATAAAGTAATTCGTATATTATTTTGGAAGTAGCAAGACTGACTGTTGTTTATCTATCTTAATATGTAGCCATTATAGTAACAGTTGTTTTTAAGATTAGTTTATACGTACGTATATTCAGTAATTCATAGGAGTACACCATTGAGGACATTCCTAGTCAGCAGTAAATTAAATACAGAAACAGAACCCTCGGACAGGAGCTCCTCTTATACATAAAGTATTTTGGAAATATTGATATACCCTTATCGTTAACCCTCATGCTTTATAACGGCAAGGAGCTCCACTCATTTGTAAAAAATACAAGGCTGTCTAGGCCTGTTTATGTTTGTAGTACGATTCAAACCTTTATGTCTGTTCCAGAAGATGGTCACTAAATCTATATTGAAGCCAAACCTGGGCTAGACGCTCTACTGGCAGTAGAGTGTTTTTAGAAGTAGAAGTTTAAACGTGCAGTATTTTTGTTTGTTTTTTGTTTAAGTATACGTACGGTGTAAGTAGCTGTACTGCAGTTTTGTGTCAGTCATCTAGAAGTACTCTCGGACTTTTGTACTTTTCTTCGGGGTCCAGGTCATACTCACCTGGACACGAATGGGACGACGACGAGATCGACGAGGATGACGACGAAGAGGTACTGGCAAGCTGTGTTTAGCCCGAAGGATTGGGTTTAAGCGCAGGTAGAATTTTCTTTTACTAATAATGGGTTAAGGATGCGGTGCTGTGAATGAAGATTGTAGAAATTGAGATAGTAATTTTGCTCTTCTGAAGGAAGACAGGATGCTATGCCTAATGCACCCTGGCGATGAAGTAGGTTAAACTTAGATGAAGAAGGTGAGGGTGGAGGAGGGGTGGAGGGGGAGGAGGGGATGAAGACACTTAAATCCCAGCCATATATCCACGCTAAATTGGGATGTTATATTTTCCAATAACTTTTTTAATGTCCATTCTTGTGTTTCTCGCAATTTAATAGCAATAGCATGGAGCGTAGTTGACCTGCTGTTTAAACATTTAACTATACCACTCTTGTATCTACAACGAAATGCGTAATTAAACACGTTATGTAAATGCTTATGCTAAATTTGAAACAGATGTGACAAATAAACTTCTGACAAAGAGTTGGTTCCGACAGTAATGTGTGTACACAGCATAAAGTTACAAATATGAATATGTGTTATGTAAGAGACAATGGTTTTAGTTGTATTGATTGCCCGCCAGGGGAGAAATAACGACTATATGTCAAACGAGTACGTATTGCTGTCAATAGATGGCTCTAGGTGTAATAGCTTATACTGGGCAAGAGGAGCTGTAATTATTTACAAAATTATACGGCAGATTACAGTTATGTTCTATTGGTGCTGAATATATTTATTTTGTTTTCATGTTTTGATAATAAACTGATGGTACAATTAATATAAACGCCCCATCGAAAGAAAAAATATATTATGTGTAAGTACGGAAGTAACTCAAGTTGAGTTGAAGTAAATGCTTTTTCCGCATTATAACATGTAGTCTCGAGTTCTTTCAGTGCAGTCCATTCGTCGAGAGAAGCAGCATTTTAGACCGGTTGCGCCAGTTCTTCAGGGCACGAGCACGTGGACTGTAAAACGCGTGCTCTGGAGTGTGCCCATAAAGGAAGCAGCAGCCCGGCGAAGTAGTGCATTCTCTCTGCGCAGCGTAGCCTGCGCAACAGCCTTCTTCTGCAGGCACAGCAGCGCCTGCCCTCTTCCAGCCAGCAGAGCCTTCTCCTGCACTGGCAAGCAGTAGCAGCCCAGCCAACCCTCTTCTAGCAGACTTGCTAGAGCAAACGCGGCGAGCAGCAACTCCAGAGTCCAGAGGAACACAGTACTTGGGACCGACAGACAGACGAAACTGCAGGCCCACAAGGTCAAAGCCAAGGGTCCCGACTTAGGTTGGGACCCGGGGTCCGCCCCAATCGGCGCGTGTAACAGCGCTCGACCCTCTGTGGGGAGCCGGATGGCACCTGCTACAGACTCAGACAAGCCAAGTACCAGCCGCCAGGTAAGTCCTGACGAGATGACTAGTAGAACCTCTGCATCTTCATCCTCTTCCGGCCCACGGGTGAACCTCGCGAAGGCCAAGGCCCAGGCACAAAAGAAACAGAAGAAGGCCTCCCGCCTTCTTAACCAAGGGATAGCTGTCCCGATCTCTCCAGTCCCCAAACCAGGGAGCTCCAACACCATCACTCCCGTCCAGGGCGTCTCAACTCCCCCACCGGAGAGCGACACAGACGCCGAAGGTTTTGTCACCGTGCAGGGAAGGCACAAGAGGCCCTCCGGTTCGAAGCCGGAGGGTGCTGCTCCCGGCACCCCTGCAGTGCATGCGGACGCCAAGAGCTCCCGCACACAAAAGGCGGCCAGAATCCCGCCAATTGTGTCGGACCCGTTCCCCAACCACATAAAGGTTATGAGGGAACTGAGGGCCAAGCTCCAGGCTAGCTTCCAGGCCACCCGTTTTCCAAGTCGGGTGATCCTAAAGACCACGACCCCGGAGGACCATGAAGCCGCCAGGGGGGTGCTGCGCAAAGCAGGGATAGAATTCCACACGTTCTCGCTGCAGCGACCTAACCTGGTGCGCAGAGTCATCCGAGGTCTCGGATCTGACACCGACAAGAGGACATTAAGGTGGGCCTGGCGGAAGAACACGGCATTACGCCGCGTACCGTGGTCCAGCTGACCAAGCAAGTCCGCGAGGAAGGCAAGGAGCCTGTAAGGACTCCCATGCCACTATTCCTCGTAATAGTGGAGAAGGAGGGCGAAGGTCTTCCAAAAATTGATGAGGTGTCCCACCTCTACAACACCTAGATCAGAATCGAACCGTACCATGGCAGAGAGGGGCCAGCCCAATGCTACAGGTGCTTGGGCTTCCACCACTCGAGCCATGCGTGCGAGAGGAAGACCGCCTGCATACGATGTTCAGGCCCTCACCACGTCAACGAATGCCCGAACCCCAGAGAGGAGAAAAAGTGCGCCAACTGCCGAGAGGCCCACATAGGCATCTACGGCGGCTGTCCCGCTAGACTGCGAATAGTGCAGGCAAGACAGGGCAGGAACGCAAACAGGGAGCCAGCACAAGTTCGGCCTGGAGTCAGTTTTGCCCAGGCGCTGCGCAAGCAGGAACAGCTGCTGCAGCAGGCCGAGGCAAGCCAGATTCCGGCAGCGACCCAGCCGGTAAGCTCTGGGACTACCGCCAAACAACCACCAGCTGCATCTGCAGCAAAGCCACAGCGGCCTCCTCGCCAGAAGAAGGCCGACGCAGCCCGGCGGGAGAAACCGCCGGCAACTGCGGCAGCAACGGCCGGGCAACCAGCCCAAGAACCTGCGGGGAGACAGAGCGGCCCTGCTGCCACTGCTCTCCCCCCTCCACCAGCTCCAGCTACAGTGGCTTCAACAGCCAATGAGGGAGAGGCACCCCTCGCTACAACACCTGCGCCGATTTGGGACACTGGCGTCACAAACGAGGACTTAGCGGAGTTCCATGAGCGTTCTGCCTGGTTCGCCGAACTGATTCATCGCTCCCTCCCCATTCTGAGGCGCTGCAGGGAGCAACTGACAGATCCCCGCATCCCTGCTCTGCAAAAGCACAGCATTGTGCAACAGACTGCACGGCTCCTCTTCCCTGACTCCAGCTCGTAAATGGCGTTGAGAAGAACTCAGCGAACATTGAGAGCCGCGTTCTGGAACGCAAACGGAGTCCGGGAACAGAGACCGGGCATCTTGGAGTTTGTAAGTGACCACGGGATTGACCTCCTTATGGTATGCGAAACGCATCTGCATGCTGGTATACAATTTAACCTGCCAAGTTACGCCGTCCACCGAGCCGATAGAGTCGGCCGGCGGGGCGGCGGTACAGCTATATTCATCAAAAATCACATCACCCATACTCCCATTACCATCCCCCCGCTTCAACACTTGGAGGCGACCGCCATAAGGCTCTCCTTGGGCGGTTCAGACCTAGTGCTTGTGGCGGTGTATGACCCGCCCCACCATCCCTTCTATGAAGCGGATTACAGGGCACTCCTAAACCTAGACCACCGAGTGTGCATAGCCGGTGACTTCAATGCCAAACACCCAGGATGGAACAGCCGAACCCAGAATGATAGGGGAAGGAGCATCTACCGCTTCATCTGCGGAGACCCAACCCTTCATGCGCATGGCCCGCGGGGTACAACGCACTTCCCGCCTCGTGGCAGGGCGGACGTCATAGATTTCGCAATCACCAAGAACATTCCATTTCATCTGGACCTCACGGCGGTGAATGCTCTGGATTCTGACCACAACCCAGTTGTGATCAGTTCAGACGTTACCGTCGCAACTCTGGCAACGGCTGACTGGGTGGATGAAGTCGACTGGGATGCCGCCATTCTTCACATCCAAAACTCCGTGGAAGCCTGCCCTCGAATCGACTCTGTGGAGTCACTCGAGGCGGCAGCCAGGGAGTTCTCCACATCCATCCTCAACGCGGTACGTGCTCACACACACCGCATCCCAATAGACACGCCAAACCCCACAGATATCCCAGGACCCATCAAACAACTCATAAGGGCTAAAAACGCCGTAAGAAAGCTGTGGCAGAGATTTCGCCATCCCAGGATAGGAGAAGTACACCAGAGGTTCAAATCCCTGGCAAGACGACTCCTAAGAGCACACCGCAAAGAGGCCTGGGAAAACATGTTAAGGCAAACCAATCTCCAGGAGAGAAAACCATGGCGAATAGTCCGTAGCCTGCGGAAAGACAAAACCGTACACCAGCATCCCCTACATAGCCCTAGAGGTCGACTCGTCTACGAGTCGAAAGAAAAGGCAGAGGCGCTAGCAGATTATCTGGAGGCTCAATTCCAACCCAGGGTAGAGCCAATGGACGATGACCATGCTGACCTCGTGGAACAGGTGGTGGAAGACTTCCTAGAAGCTCCGCCCCCTGACCACGAGGAGTTCCACATTCCCATCGTTACCCCTAGAGAGTTAGCGACCACGCTTAACTCTCTAAGAACCAACAAAGCACCTGGGCAGGACCGTGTGACAGCGGAAATGCTCAAGCACCTTCCACGAAGAGCCGTGATTCACTTAACCCGGATTTATAACGCGTGCCTATACATGCGCCACTTTCCAGCTATCTGGAAAGAGGCGCGCGTGGTGTGCGTTTTAAAGCCGGGAAAAATCCGGTTTTTCCTTCCAGTTACCGATCAATCAGCCTTCTCCCAGTTTTATCGAAGGTATTCGAAAAACTGCTCCTCTCCCGGCTCCTTCCTCATCTGGAGGAAAGGGGCCTAATCCCGCAACACCAGTTTGGCTTCCGTTCTGGCCACTCCACGACCGAGCAGCTACTGCGGGTTGCCGAGAAGGCCTCCCTGGGTTTCCAGGAAAGGTCTAAAACGGTAGCAGTGCTGCTCGACGTGGAGAAGGCATTCGCCACTACCTGGCATGAAGGACTCATTTACAAACTCCTGGAGCATGAAATTCCCCGTCCATACATTTCCTTGGTGGCCGGTTTCCTCGGAAACCGAAGCTTCCGAGTAAAGATGGAGGGGAAGCTGTCCACCGAGCGGCCCATTGGCGCTGGAGTACCGGAAGGCAGCGTGCTGTCGCCGGCGCTCTTCGCAGCTTACATGGCCGACATCCCAACTCATCACAACACCCAGACCTGTCAGTATGTGCACGATCTCATGATCTTCGCAGTCAATAGGAATACACGGTACAGCTTCCGGCAAATCCAAACCCAGCTCCGGGCCATTGGCGAATGGAGCGCAAAATGGCGAATGGCAATTAACCCGGAGAAGAGCTCTGCTATTCTCCTGGCGAAAACCATAGCCAACCGGTTGCAGCAGAACTTCGTTTTACGGCGCCGTCGAATCCCTTGGGTGCAAACGGCGAAGTATCTCGGGGTGACGCTGGACCGTAAGTTAACTTACGTTCCGCACGTCAAGGGCAAGGTCCAGCTGGGGCACGTCGCACTCCGGAGCCTATACCCTATCTTCAGATCAACCATGCCCATCCGTCTCAAACTCCAACTGTATCGGGCGATCATTCCGCCTATGATTCTGTACGGCTGTGAGATCTGGGGAACAGTGGCTAATACCACTTTCGTCAGACTCCAGACGCTGCAGAACAAGGCACTACGCATCATCTACGATACAGGATGGAGATTCCCGGCTCATATCCTACATGAGCACTCCCAGATCCCGTACATTGTCGATGTCATTCGCGAGAGGGCACGATCAATGTACGAGAAAATCCAAATTCACCCCAACCCTTTAGTGAACTCCCTGGGAAGGTATGACCCGAGAGATCAAAGGCGCTTGCCGTCCTTCAGACTGCCGAGAGACGTCCTGGGCCCCCTTGGGTAACCCAAGGAAAACCCCAGATGTCTCTGGGAACAACTTCTACGCCAAAGGACAAGCGCTACACAACCCGTATCCAAAACGGGGCAAAAAACTAATTCGTGTCTCCCAAAAAAGGGAGAACGATTAAGTACAGCTGCCCACGACAAAGAGGGGCAACCCATTCCAAACCTCTCCAAAATTTCAAACAGTAAACAAATTCAAACACCCCAGCAGAACATGGATCTACTAGTTCATTTCGCAGGTTAAGCCGCAATGCGGCTAGGTACTGCGGCATATGACACCCGGACGGGGAAAGCCCCGCTCGACTAGGACTACTTCTGGACCTCTTATAACATGTGGATGTAATGTCAATTATTTTCAAGTTTTGAGATTTGGGTCTGACAATTAATATTAATGCGTCTCTAATTGTTTCTGTTCATTACAAATGAGAGGAGAGCCTTGTGATTAACTGAAAAGATTCATAAGCATTTCAAGAGAAGCTCGTAATATGTAAGAGCTACACTTCGCTTATCTTGTATCACAGTGATGAGGGCTGCATCGAGAAAATTGGCAATTATTTCCTGTGTTACATTTTATCTTGAAGCGCTAGTGTAGTGGGTCGCGTAAGGCGATTCGCTAATTCAAGTTCTGATAAAAGTTCTCAATATTCAGTTGTTTGATGTTCTGTGTGTACATTTTGATCTTTCTGGTGGACTTTTATCAGCAGCAACTGAAAGGATTTATTACCTATTGAATATATCTGTGTAATATTGGCATTTTTTCATTTGTGTTATATTCCCAGCAATGAAGTAGAATTTGTATAAGTTTAGTAGCATGTTCTCAGCGTTGACGTTTTCTGTTATAGAAATTAATTAATATTTTCTTAACTTTCAGCTATACATGAAGAGTGGAATAGATTTACGGTTAAAATTCTTTGCATATTTGTGGTTTTTAAGCCTCGAATGTAAACTTATAACGTGAAGTTACTTTATAATTCATTATCCTAATACCATTCTTGACGTTTATTACACTTAAATATCTGAAGCCGAGTAAATAACGTTCAACAATATGCTTCATTTTATTTTAAGATCCTAACACGATAAAACATTGAGTATATGCAAACATTGAGATATAAATATGTATAATACTTCTGAAAATACTTTGTAAGGAGTAAACAAATGTCAACTGGACCGATGTAGACAATCATAACACTCGCTGGACTAAGACCATTGATCAGACAAAGAGAACAGTGTTTACAATGTACAAGTATCCGACACTGTCATACACCAAAAGTGTTGAACACTGACAAAGACATTATCAAACTAGCCAATATATTTGAGTCAGTTTATTAGTTAACAAAAGTATTATATCGATATAGCTTATATGACAGATTTGGTGTTTGTTTCTAAGATCTCCAGTTAAAACTGACAGTTGATGTTTTGTGTATGGACAGTAAATGCTATATCATTTTTGTGAAAATAGCTTCAGCTTGTGTTTTGGTACGAGGTCTATGATAATAACTCTAGCTAGGTTTTACTACACACATCCAGGTACTAATTGTACAAAACTATTGGACAACTGCAATATATATTCATGAACCCACTAAATGTTTTAGCTTAGAGATGTTGGTAATGGTACAAGTGTCATAGACTTGTGTATGTTCCATGTGTACTGTCACTTGATACATATGAATGTTGAACTCAGTACCTGGAGCCGTGCTGCCAATACTGTTGAGCTATACTACAATGTCTAAAACTTACTTTGACAGTTTGTATTGTAACTGACTTATCCGACGTTCCACGAGTAATCAAAATAATTATGAACTAATCTAGAATGCGTTCAGTTGCAAAACATTTGTCTCTTCAGCTTTTATCGCTAGAAAATCCCCGATCACATTTACAACCTACAAGTGACTTTCAAAACTCAAGTTTATCCTTATTTTCAGCCATAATCTTACTAATACACTGTCGGGTAACGTAACTGGTAAATACGAAACCTTTACCACAAATTCAAGGCTAACGGATATATCAGTTACTCAAACGTTTGTTAAAGGAACACAAAACAAGTTAGTGAAGTAGAAAGAAATTCTGAGGTTCTACTTGGTTATGAAGAAATATATGACAATCTTGGGACAAAAGTCTAGTTTAGATGTCGATTTAACCGCGAAATATTGTGTATAGAAGGTCTTCTGTAAATGACTGTATGTGTGCTGTTGTTGGTTAGGAAATAACAAATGGTGCTTATATAAAGAAAACCTTTACATGAGCTAAATTAACCAAACTTTTAATATGATAACATTTCTCTAAAGATTTGAGCAAAATACAGTATGTTTAATATATCTGCATAACAAAAAATTTGAACATTTCATTGTTCTTGCAGTATCCTAGGAAGGTTCCTTTATTAATGAAGTTTGTATAATTTACTTTAATTAGTAAATCATAAGTTCTAATTGAAGTCCTGGTAGATTAAAAGGCTGATCATGTTAAATTGTATAAGTTACTTATTTCACTTCTAATGTTTTCGAAATGCTGTTTGATTTTACTTTAAATTTGACAAATGTCTTGTATCTTACAAATGTAATATTCTATTTTTCTGATATTCATGGTTACATAGGATTAGAATGGATGTTATATTGACTCACCTTTTAAACATTCAACTTTATCCTTCTTGTTGCTGCAGGACTACTCAACTACTTTTGCAAGCCTTTACCTTAACTATGTAGCACATAGAAAAATAAGACTTCGTGGAAGAGTGGTTTGACAAAGATTCGTGATAATAGTACATTAGCCGCATATGTTACACGTGAGGTGATCTTTGGTTATATAGATTGTCTGTCAAGAGAGAAATTTTAGTCCAAAATTCCAATCGAGAGCATGATGTTGTCCATAGATAGCTCTAGCTGTATCATCTGATGTCAGAGAAGAGGATTCGTTTTTATTTCGAGAATTTTACAACGATCTCTAATTATGTTGCTTGCATATGGATTAGATTTAATTGGTTTATGGAAGGCAATCAAACCTTCGCTACTATATATATATATATATAGAGAGAGAGAGAGAGAGAGAGAGAGAGAGAGAGAGAGAGAGAGAGAGAGAGACAGTAATATACAAACAAATGAGTGTGTCTGAGAAGAGAAGCCTGCTACAGCAGAAATATCTTGAAGCCTTTTGCTTCCTAGAAGTATGGGCTATATGACTATGAAGCACACTTTTTTTGGTTGTGGTGTCTGATTATCTTCAACACATTTGTAAACGTATGGCCACAGATTAATAACAGATCCTCAACTCCTTGGTTTGGATTCAAGCCGCATAGGGCACTCTTCCTGAACTTTTCTCCCGGCACTAAGGATTCCGTCGGCAATGTAGGGAGCTTCTATTGCGACCGAGCTATGGTACATCTTCCTTACGACACAGTTCCCATATCTTGTTAAGGAACTGAAAGTCCCTCTTCTTTCGAAGCCACATCTCGCACACTCACGAGTAGTTTACGGCACATTTCAACTATCGCATATTAGAATAATACGCGTCAAATACGCTGAGGAAATGCGCGGTACACCATTCATCAATGTACGAGATGTGACTGCGAAAGTAGTTGACCAATGAGTTTGTGAGAACATATCCCAAGAATCCACTTGTCAACTCCAACCCTTTTTTGATAAGTATGAATAATTATATCCTTCACAAAGCATTATAGCTTTAACATTCGTGTTGAAAATTAATAATGTTGTTGTAAAGCATTGCTGTTGTTGTTAATTTGCTCTTTAAGAGACAATAACAACTTAAATAAACGAGAAAATGAGGTCACTCAAGATGCTCTTGAGGTTATGCAACACATCTCTAGTTCCTTTCCCTGAAATGTGAATTTCAAAGCTTGTTACCAAAATAATTACAAGAAAAGTGACCTGACATTAAATTAATGCACTGTGTAGGTACAGGAAGGAATATCACAGGGATATGTTTAGTGCAATTTCTTTGCACACAAATTAATTTTGAAAAATTCCTTGGAAGGAAAGTGGGGAAAAACGTAAAAATCACTAAAAAAATGTATATATAAGTTGTAAATGAAGATAACTATGTACCAAGAGTAGTACTATCTCTTTAAAAAGAAAACAAAAAAGATCTGTTAATGCCTATATTTAATAAGAATTTGAAAAAACTTCATAGTACATGCGTTATATTCAGCACAAGTTTACAAAAGTATATTCACAGAAAAACCTGAAATTTGTGATTGATTCATTACAATGATGTAGTGAAACCTTAAAAATTAGTACATGAGGCAGTGTCAGCAGCTAAAAAAATAAATTTAATAAGACACCACTTTATATACTTCTAATCACTCTTGTCGAATTCACAAATGAAGTATACATTATTATTTGAATGAAAGATACAATTCAGTGAATCTAAGAAGAACATTAAGTACCTAAAAACAGCATTATTCATTTAAAATTGTCCTAAGCCTAACTTTGCCTTTGCAACGCAAGAATATTACAGCGTTGAATTTGTAAATGCTTCAATGATATGTATAAGCACAGTAATGAATGCTGAAGAAAAAAAATGAAGTTTTAAAAATAAAATGCAATGCACAGTGTACCTTCCAATAAGAGAAAGTTTAATGTACTTATTTGATTGTGAAGTATAATTTTCTTAATGTGCACAGCAATTGTTTGGGTAAATGACTTACCCAATACCTATGACTTACCTAACTTGATAAGACTTCAAGCAATGTACTTCTGACTTAAGATGGCGATTGGAGACCCTGCATAGTCTAAACCTCTCAGGCCATGACATCAACTGAATGTGTGTCACATAAATAATAATTATGAAAGGCTACACTCTGAACATGCTGTTTGTTGTTTAGTTATGCAGTGAAAGTGATGGAACTGTATGTTTTAAATGTTAATTGAAAATAATTTAGTACTGTAATTTAGTTGCTGACACATCTAACCACTATTCTTTAACAGTTCATAATTGCCTAATGTGTTGGCTAGAATGAAACAAGAAGTACATTATATAACAAAATAATATGCAAGTTTTATCTACTTTTCAAGATTATTAGGTGGTTTCGCATCACTGCGTGTAACGGATGGCTTATTTATTAGCTTAAGCATCTTTTTTCCATACTGAAGTTTGAGTTTTTCATCTCAACTTAGAACAATGAGAGGATGCTTAACAATGTCAGTTTCCTGTCACATGTAGCGCTTCTGTGGGTCACGCTAGTAAAGTTATATCAACCTTAAACTTGTTAGCATTACAGTAATTGTGCACCAATATTACTCATGAATGGTGGCAAGTAAATTTTGAGAACAGATTTACCACAGGATAATACATAAATGCCGTGCAAATGTCACTTTAACTTGTCATTTTTCTAAGCCCATTTGTCCCAGTTGTGTTGCAATATATGAGAAACTCAACACTATGTGCCTTTAATGTCAAATGTACTCAAGGCATTCTTAAAACATGGTAGACCTATATTGCAGAAGACTAAGTTCTAGGCCTAGACATTGTTTATATATATATATATATATATATATATATATATATATATATATATATATATACGAGGGCTATCCAGAAAGTAGATTACGTTTTGGAATAAAAAGTAAACAAAGTATAGGAAACACATTTTATTATAAACAGATGAAAGCCACACTCAAATACTACTTTTCGACATAGTCACCATTCAAATTAAGGCATTTATCGTAGCGATGTACGAGCTTGGAAATTCCTTCGTCGAAAAATTCGGCCGCCTGCGCCTTCAACCACTTCGTTACCTCTTCTTGCAGCTGTGCGTCGTCATCAAAACGCTGCATAGCCAGCCACTTCTTCATTGCTAGGAATAGGTGGTAGTCGCTCGGTGCCAGGTCGGGACTGTACGGCGGATGAGGAAACAACTCCCACTTAAAAGATTCAAGAACTTCACGAGTGACATTTGCCGTGTGGGGCCGGGCGTTGTCGTGAATCAACAAGATCTTAGAGCTCAACATTCCTCTGCGCTTGTTTTGAATGGCTCTTCTGAGTTTTTGGAGAGTTTGGCAATACCTTTGAGAGTTTATTGTACTCGTAGTGCCTCTTTCCAGGAAGTCCACCAAAATCACACCTTTTCTGTCCCAAAAAACAGTCGCCATCATCTTCCTTGCAGACATTGTTTGCATGCATTTCTTGGATTTTTGGGGAGAACTTGTGTGCCCCCACTGCATTGATTGCAATTTCGTTTCACAGTTCACGTGTTTCACCCATATTTCGTCACCAGTAACGATGCGATCGAGTAAAGAGTCACCATCCTTATGGTAAACGTCCAAAAAGTTCAACGCTGCAGCCATTCGCTGATTTTTGGTGTCCTCTGTCAAGATTTTTGGAATCCATCTTGCACAAAACTTGTGGTAACCAAGCTTTTCGCTGATGATTTCGTGCAACAAACTTCGCGAAATTTGTGGAAAACTCAAAGAAAGTTCCGTTATTGTGAACCTTCGATTTTCACGGACTTTAGCATCGACTTTTTCGACAAGTTCGGCAGTCACTATGCTGGGTCTCCCACTTCGATCTTCGTCGTGAACATTGGTTCGACCATTTTTAAATCTGATGACCCACTGACGCACTCCACCTTCAGTGATAATGTTGTCCCCACACACTTCACAAAGCTGCCGATAGATTTCTATCGGTTTACAGTTTTTTGCAGTCAGAAACCTTATTACTGCACGCACCTCGCAGCTTGCGGGATTATCAATTAACGCAGACATTTCAAACCGTCACAGTATCTGAATGGAGCACAGCACGAACCTCTCACTAGCACGGCTAGATGCCGACTGAGCTGCGCAACGCTCTGACCCCAAGATGGCCGCGATAGCCCCGCCCCTAGCGGAAACAGACGAAAACGTAATCTACTTTCTGGATAGCCCTCGTATATATATACATATATATATGTGTGTGTGTGTGTTAACAGGGAAGAGGATTAATAACGTATTATTAATTGTGAAGCTTTACTAATTAGAGATCCAGCCACACTGTCTTTAGGTAATAGCTGCAGCTGATATTGTACATGTTTTAAGAATAACTGGAATACTGGAAATGAAAGTAAAAGTGGCATATAATAATGACGATGACACAATGACATTTTAACCATTTCTTGCAATGCACAATTACACCTAAAAAATGTAAAGCTTTTTCCAAATCAATTCTAATCCCACCAGGTCTCTCTTAAGATGGTTATTCAGGTACCTAGTTTGGTGTAGTATGTACAATAATATTACATAGTGATTACTGCATTAAACAAGAGAGAACATATTGGGTTTATGGAATCTCAGATCATATTTGTAATTGCTGTTAAAAGCTGTGAAATTCTTTATCAATGATGTAGATATACTCTGATGAGTAAGGTTAAGAGAACCTAATTCTTCAAAATACTTATCATTGTAGTTTAAAGGAAAAGTTTATAAAATTCATATCAAGAATCTCGCCCAAAGATTTTTATTTAACACATCCACATTACATGTAAACACAGACGCTGCCAATTATATATAAAAAAATTCTACAGAAGTGAAAGAGAAATGAGTTCTGCACAAATCTACAGCCACGGTTTTGGCACATCTGAAAATCCACAGCTATCTTTGCAGTAATTTAAACTGCATATTACTTACCTTACAGGACTTATATATGATTCAATATTTTAAGTTTAACTACTAACACAAAAACTAATGTATGCAATCAACTTCCTAAAGTAACTTCACTTTTGCTAAAAGTTTAGAACATTTTGGTCACGGTATTCCACAAAGTATTGGTTTAATTTTCCACTGATGAAAATGAATTCAAACTTTAGGACATTAAATTTCTGAATACGTGGAAAAGAAAGCTTTGCACCAAATTACTAATGTTAGTAAAGAGCACTGCACATCACCATAACAAGAAACATACCCAATATCCAATAATCCTGCGCTTTCGATTTCTGCAGTCGTATTCCTATAAGCTTGAGATGATGACTCCTGGAAGAACAAAATATCAGAAAATCTCATTATGGCAATAAGAAGGTATCAAAGTTAATGAAACTAATGCTTTTTTATGTGAAACGTCCGTCATCCATTACAAAGTGCTACATTAATTTAAAGAATTTAGATATATATGAAGGCACAATTCAGGTTATGCCATGATACTAATTTTTGGTATTTAGTTACATGCTAAATCTTACTTACAAATAGCTCCTTGTAAAAATCGATTCTCTTCCTTCTTGCTGCCCATACGTCCTCGCAGGCCTTTCAAATCTTTGCAATTTCACAAGTCGATGAAAATTTTATTCAGATTAAGTTCCCTTGGCTTCGACACCGAGCTTTAAAATTTCGTTCAGATATGTACAGGTTAGCTAACGTAGTGCCTTTATCATCTTCCTATCTCACATGACGTAGCCTGGAAACAAGCTTCTCTTGAAATGCTCTGAAACTTTGACTGTAATGCCACATAGTTTATAATCACAAGGATCTCCTTTCATTTGTAATGACCATAAACATTTCTAGACGCATTTTTGTTTATATTATGTTTCAAGTATCAAAACATCATCCGAAAAATACGTATTTTTCAATATTTTGTGAATATGAAAACCCTTAACTTATATGCACATTTGAATGCTTCCGTTCTTACGCATAATTTATTTGTTCGTTCGAGGATCAGTTTATATGAATTATTACTACTCTTTATATTCAAATCACGAAAAACAATTAAATATATACTGAATCAATTGAACAGAACTACAATGAGCCATAAGGCTTCCTAAATAATTAAAAGTTTTCTTGCCTAGTATAAAATATTACACGTGGAGCCATCTATGCACAGCAACACGCGCTCGGTTGGTAGATGTCTAGCCGTCATTTCTCTCCTGGCGGATAATCAATACAACTAAAACAATTGACTCTTACATAGCATATATTTATCTCAGTAACTTAGTGTTGTGTACACACATTACTGTCTGAACCAACAATTTTTCAAAGGTTTACTCCTCTTATCTGTCTCAAATTTAGGTTAAGCATTTACAGAACATGTTTAAGGACGGTGGACGTGTAAATGGCTCAAGGGATCGATACTTTACTTCACGTTTTTAGGAATCCAGTGATATATTGCACTATATATATGCCCTATGCGTTAAATATTATGCGTGTTGTTGGCACCTCTGCTGCCGATGTAGCTGAAGGTCTATTGCAGAAGGCTGCCACAAAGTGACAAAGATTATGAGTGGGGGACAGATCAGTGTTCTCCGACATTTGGACACGGTGTCAAGTGGTGAAGTTCAAGTAAAACCAAGTGATATGTCTGGTGAGGAACAGATAAAGACATGGGATACAATAACGATTGTACAGAGCCGCAGTGGGCCAACGGGAGGATCTTTGAATCATTAAATTTTGAGAACGCCAATAACCAGGTACTAAGCATCGATATTTCTATACTCGGAAAGCAGATTTAAAACATTTTAATCCAATAATTTCACCTATTTTGTTTAAATATCAACTTATCAAAATCTGATACAAATTAGGTTTAACACAGTTAACTGCGTTATGTTTAGCCGCAGACCATGTATTGCCTATCTCAACTTGCTTATATTTGTGACGTCTACAATCATTGAAATTATTTCGGTGTAGTTTATTAACAATATGCCGTTTTGGCATTGCTCTAAAAGTCAAGAAATAGGACAAGAAAGGAGATTATATCAGTAATTTAAAAGAAGAAGTTTTAAGATCTCAAGGCCAAATTGGCTGGCAACTACAATATATATACGTCCTATATTCATAGTCTCCTTGAGGCGTGTTGACCTTCTGTGAGGAGCGTTGCATTCGCTTGTTATCTTTGGAGCTACGTGACTGATAGGAAGGGTTAGACAATTAATTATTATACAAATATAAATTATCATTACAGTCGTTTGACACAAAGGTATTTTGATTACCTCTTCTTTCTTCTTGTTACAATATACAATCACGTTATATGATTTCTCACGCCTGCCGATGTATGACAAGTTGTTGTGATTGTATCTGAACAGTGTATATACACTGTCTCGCCATGTATGTGTGATAGGCTTCCCCTCTTTGTCATGTAGTAAGTGGTACAGAACGAAACATTAGTTGTTATCTCATTGGGATCAGATGTACAAAGTGGTACAGACGCTTGATGTTGGACATGGCATGCTTCACTACAATTAATAAACAGTAGATAAGTTTATTCAGTTGGATTTCAAAAGAGAAGTGGCAAATGTGTATTTGTGAGACTACAGACCAAGCACTATGTCAGCATCAGTCACATTCCAGGTTCGATAACATTTGACACAATAATCATGTTATTCGGCACTTAGAAGTAAAGAAGGAGAGAAGATGAGCAAGGAGTATTTGTACATAAGTTGTCAGAACTGAATGTTCTATGTACAATTATACCTGCTTGTTGATGGTGAGAAAAAACAATTGTCAGGACATGATTACAAAAACTTTTAGACAGTCACAAGGGTATACCAAACAGATCGACGTCATACTTATTGTCCAACCGAAAATACGATATCGAGATTTGAACAAATGTACAAGATGACTTGAATTTTTAGAGAAAGACTTCTGTGAGCTTCTGTCATACAGCACAACTCAAAACCCAAAAGTCAGTTCAATAACCGAAGATAATGTTTAAGGACGCGACTAGAGGATGCTGAAGATAATGGCGGTCCAGGTCGAACACTTAGATGTAACATTTTATTTTGTCAAAAATTCACTTTAAGAACTGTTTATTAAAGCTCCATAATTATGTTCAACATACATTCAAGACAAAATAAACGCATGTCTTACATTTTCTGGAAATATTAAAATTTCTTTGTCCACAAAAATGTAGAATGCCCCAAAATTAGAAGACATGTTGATAAGGAGTCCGTATTTCAAGCACACAAAGAGCGTTAACATATATTCACTTTAGTAGGTCTCCTTCCTCAAAATCGATTACTTCCTCGTTCGACATTAGCTCTATGTATTGCTGCATACCAGGATTGTAAGGGGGAGGAAAGACTTACAAACCTTACCTACAACTGGGGGTGTAGCTACTGAGATCGTAGGATTAAAGAAACATCTATGTCAAACTAAACTGAATAACTCTATTTCAAGAAGCCTAGCATTTATACAGGGCACTCCCTGGGTCTGGAAGAGACCAGGGGCGCTTTGGTACTA
Organism: Mantis religiosa; assembly: GCA_030765055.1. Taxonomy (NCBI): domain Eukaryota; kingdom Metazoa; phylum Arthropoda; class Insecta; order Mantodea; family Mantidae; genus Mantis; species Mantis religiosa. The sequence continues at coordinate 187,284,118 of CM060949.1, read as the reverse complement.
TTTAAATACATAATAACATGATGTAACTTCACCTTTGGCGATGTGTTGTTTGTATGGCTTGGCTGTCAAAAGATGTATGATCTGCTAGGGCCTGCTGGCTATCTTACTCGTAGTAGCACTTTTAAATAAACTTTTGTTGATTCTCACAGAGACCAACATAAAGTCCCCTCTGACATTTCTGCGACGTCACTCCGTCGAGGGCTAACTCAACCAAGCTTAAATAGGGGTTCAACCAAAAAGTCAATTCAGCGATTCCCACTCTAACTGTTAATTTGCACCATACCGTTTACATCATTGAGAGCATGTTTAAGCCTGTTACTGACCTACTAACCATTATTTCTCTTGATCAGCAGAACAAGTTTAGGCCTGTCGCAAGCCACCTGTGAATTATTTCCCTAAGCCAACAGTCCAAAGTACATGTTTTACCAGTCAGCAGAATTTACGCTTGATCATACAGTTGTGTCAGATTCAATACATGTTACAGAATAATGCTTACCGAAATTTCCAAAGTCTTGCTCAGCCTATACATGCAAACATCCCCATCGCCTAGAGTTTGCTGCCCTCAGCAAATCCAAACGACTGGTAACATTTATGGATGAGATACAAATTTTTAAATACATAAAATAATAATTTACACTTACAAAAATGTTGTACTGGGCACATAGGCAATAGAGCATACTTGCCAGGTGGAAAAATACAAACATTTACTTGTACATAATTTTTTTTGAAAAGTCATGAGTGTAACACCTGAAAAAGAAAATCAGATGACAGGAAATGGAAATGAGTTGATGCGGATTGGTTTCGAAGTATCTCACGCTGAATGAAGTCCATAGTTCCATAGAAACACACTGTTCCACCATTATTAGTTTATAGTTTTGGAAGACACTGCACAACACATGGTCACTGAAGGTTTAAAATTACTACTTTAGGTCTGTCTAACAAGGCCCTAGCTGTCACAAGTAAAGTAAACTTCAAAGAGAAAAAAAGTTTAATGTGCTTCCTCCTCCAGTTTGATAGTCTGTACTTAGTCTTTTAAAACAGGGAAACTGATGAAGAACCTCGGTTGTGGCGTTATATGATATCGTGTTCAAGCGTACGGTGCTCTTTGGTATTGCTTGGAAAAGTCTGTAGTGAAGAGCCGATGAATAGTTTGAAAGTGGAGTTTATGGTTTTTAGAATAGTTCGCTTAGCTTACACTCGCCTGCCTCAGCTGGGTCTGAGTTCTTGCTGGTGAGTCAATGAGAACACGAAAGGATGACTTATAAGTTATTGTACTTGAGCCACTGTAAAAGTTTGCTGGGTAGAGTTGCTTTGGCTTTTATCCAGGTTTTCACAGCGAAAGCCATGAGTCCATGAAGTTGAGGAGGTCCTCTGGAAAGATTTGAGTGCCTTTTCAGACGCGGGTAGTCTTGGGTGCCACTCCTAAGGTGATACTTGGTCATCTGGGGTGCTTTGGTTCTCCCAGGAAAGAGTAACTGCTAGGGTCCCTGGGCTGTGCTGTGTCTCCTCTGTTTTCTCCTTATGGTGGTGGTGTTTCCTGATGCTTCGACGTGTTTGTTCATCCATGCCGCAACAGAAAAACAAATGATCCAGAGTTAGGATTGATGGATAAGAATATTTCTATGGGGTTGAGGATGGGTAAAAGTTCACGGGAATATAATTAAATGAAAGGGCTTTACAGGTATCACATTACCAAAAGAATATTTCTTATATCTAGTTACAAATTATGGTTATATATAATTAACATAAATGGAACATGTATGGAATTATGTGGAACCATTAATTAGTTTTAGAAGAAGAAGAAGAAGGGAAAAAAGTTGTTAAAATTTATAGAGTAAACAAAAATGTAATTTTATGTTTGCCTTATGGCTGAATAATATAAGCAAATAACCTATGGAAACTGCATAGATGTTCCACTTAAATATGGTTGTTCACACATTAGTGATAAACGTGGAATAAATTTTAAGTATTCTTCATAAAACCATCACACAATTGAAGTATACATAATTAGTAATAATATTGATAACAATTTAGCTAAAGAAAAATGGAGTTCATTTAAAGAGTAGTACTTGCTATAAATTATAGGGCATTATTTACCAAAAATGATGTCTAATGGCTTGTCATATTAGCGCCTATATACTGGATTAGACCTACGCCTAACAAATGTCTACTGTTGTTATAAAATCAAACATCAGGGTTAACCATGGCTCTCTATTTTGTTACGATTAATCTTGATGCTACTGAAGTAAGTGTTTCTAGAGTTACATAACATACTTTCATAATACATGGTAATTGAGGTCACATTTATACAATCATGTTACAATCTATAAGGATAACCTATGACTTTATCTTTTTACATAAATATAGCAGAAGTAACTCTGACATTTGCTGGATTAACATCGATTGTTTAAACAAGAGGTATAATGTTTCTTTTCTTCTTTTCGCAAAAAAGTGTGATCAAAGATATCGATAAACAATATCGATCTTATTATCTGGAGGTATGATGTACTCTACTGCCACTGGATGTTAGAAACAAGTGTTAAATTACAGTGCATTGGGTTGTCTTATAAATAAAATGTTAATTGACAATAATTAAGTCTTCTCTTGTTTATTAATCCCTAACAAATTTAGGCATGCTTTTAGAGCATGGTAATTATGAGTGATAGCAAAAGGAACCGGGGGTTGTAGGTTGTAGATTTCCTCGTGCTGTGATCTGTAAACAGTACTGGATATAACGATTAGTTTAATCTTGGTCATTGGTCATGTCTCAGATCAATAATGAATATTGTCAAGGGATGTATTTGAGTTATGTGCTGCCCGCTGAACTAAAAGTTCAATAAATGATGGAGAAATTGACCGGTGTAAGAGGAAGTACCCTTAGAATAGGACACCACGATAATTATATCAAGTTAATCAGTCTGCTTTGATAAACAATAAATATAAGTCATGGGTTTCTTTATCAATACTTAAAGGTGAATAGGGGAAACATAGCTGAATTCTATGACTTAGAACCTTAGAAAACACGTTAGTTAAAAAAAACGTTCTGTGCCTTTTTTTGTTTATTTTGCTTTCAGTCATTTTCCATGCTAGTAAATCATCATTGTTAATACACTTATTTATTAAATCTTAGGATTTGTGTTGATTTGTTCTCTTTCATACTAGCATCAATCTTCGCTGTAAGCTGATTGAGGGACATCTCCCCCACAGCAAAAAGTTTACATACATACTGCGCAGTCATTATTCTTTACTATAAGCTAATGAAGGGAAGGCCCGCCCCCTCTCATAGCGGAAAACTTTTCATTTACGCTACGTAGCAGTTATTCAACTTTCATTTATAGTTGCTTATACGAAAAACGCTCGCACGGAAAATCCCTTTTATATTATGACAGCTTTATCTGTATCAAATCACCATGAGAGGCATACACAACCTAAGCGTCTCGCGAACACCGAAGGATGTAGCCTCTGTCACTCGTACAAATAAACTCTTATAGCTTGAAAGCTTGAAACTTGAGGATAGCATGGTATATGCGGGCATATTCACTAAAATTGCCTCCGAAAATCTTGCGATGGATTCGGAACAGAACGCATTACTACTAGAATCTATAAACACTTAGAAATAGCCTCTAAGAACGCCTCGCGGTTTTTCTTAAGGTCCAAGGATGCTACAAACAAACATTATCGTAACAAATCCTAAGCATTTGGTCACAACGATCATAACTTACAACTTTTAAGCAGAGAGAATATAAGGTCACATTGAAATGATTTATAATAAAAAACGTGGTGTACCGCTGGTGTATTTTTAAAAGCATGGAGGGGAATAACATAAGATAAGCGCATTAAAGCATAAAGTTGGAGTTTGAATTTGTATTAAGACTATAATAAGAATGGTTACAAATGTATAACATTCTTAGCAGCGAAGGAATTCGTGCCATGTACAAAGGATGCTTTACATATTACAAGTGTGATTTTTTGTAGCAAATATGATCCGGCTTGCTATGTCAGCGGTTACGAAGCCTACTTTGGCGGAAGTTTTTCCGGTAAGAACAAAAGGTTTCTGTACGCTATTGCTGGCTAAGCCAGCTTTTGGGAAACGTGATGATTATGTCTTCCATGATTGAAGTAAAGTCGACTTTCCTAGGAGACAAATGTGTTAAGTATAGAGTTGATGTATTTATTAAATACGGTAGAGAGGTATAAACGCAGTTTTCGGTAGTAAAAGAGAGAAAACTTAATAATGAAATAAATGCTAACTTATAACCAGGGTTTATGGACTTCGATGTAGAAAAGGCATCATACTGTTGATAGAGAAATAGAAGTTTAAGCCATGTATGCTTTACCTTGACGAATTTTATTGTACTCATCTATTAAGTAGGAATAATAGTACTACGCCACTGCGCGAAATAACCTATTTTGTGCAAGCTTTCTCTTTAAGTAGTGTGCCGTTTGTTTTCTATCCGGTTCGAGGGCGCTGCTGTCACGTTGATTTCGCCTTCCGCCGTTCCTCTTTGGGGGCGCTGCGGTGTCCGAGGCTTCTTGGGTGGCTCCCTCAAACCGGCAGGGTAGTGTGTGCCTGGCTCGCGTCGCGTCTGTGTCTCTGAGGGTTTCCCGATACTCTCTTTGGCTTTTCATGCGTTGCCTTTTGGTGAGCCGTGTTGTTTAATGGGAATCTTTCCTCTCAGTTCGGAACCAGAAGTTGATTGTTACTTTTATGTGTCTGGGTTGATCAATACGAAATGTAGCTGGAAGTAAATACTAAATGAAGGTAGAACAGAAGTATTAATATTGTATGTTTATGTACTGGTGAGCGCAAAGTGTAGCAACAAAATAAATTCAAATTAAGGTTTGATAAAAGCTTTATGGTTTTAACTTAATTCCATGACCCTGGGTTCGCCCGCAAAATTTGGTAGCAGAGCGTGGTTCATTTGACGCTTGGCTCTCGGCTTGGTTTCCGCGTGTTCGTGTTTGTTGCTTTTGGAGTTCTTTGTGCCTACTACTGTATCCTGTGGCAGTTAGGAATGGCGTCTTCCTTAGCAAATGTTGTCCGCTTGCGTAAAGGTGAGCTGCTTTTTGAGTTGTTAATTCGTGGTGGGCAGGCCTTCCTGTGGCAGACTGGGTAGCCATATTAGACGCATTGCGTCTTGTTGAGGACAAACCGTTCATTGCTTTACCTGATAAGCATGATTTAGTTGCCAAATCCCCTCAAGTGTGTTCTGAAGCGCTTTTAGAGTTGGGAGAGGTTATCCAAGATTTGAAGCGCGAGGGGTCCCCTTAAAGAGGACAGCAGGTCCGTTTATTGGCGCGCATCCAGCATTATATCAACAGGTTAGACTATCTCGTTACTAATTTTCCGCGTTCCGAGGTTTTACCTCGTGTTAAGGCACTCAAACAAAATTTTGAGGCGCTCCTCGAGAAACTTAACGCCATGGCTCGTCAAGGGTAAGAAGACGCTAAGCTGTGTTTTTCGGAGACCTCGTCTTCCCAGCTGTGAGTCCCGTGGCTCCTCTTTCGACGCCATTTCGTGCCTTAAAATCATACACCCTTTAAAACAGTTGGTGGAGACAGTGGATATGTGCGAGGTGTCGGATGTGCTGTCTGCTTTCACGTTTTCGAAATTCCTAGTAAAGCTTAACCAGGTAGCCATGGTGCACTCGGTTTCTTCCGATTTAATGATGCAGGCAGTTGCATCCAAGGTCAAAGGTGTAGTTTTGAATCTTTTGCTTAGAGCAAGGCAATCAGCTAACCCTTTAAGTACTTTTCATGCTTTGGTTTTGAAATTCTTTATCCGGCGTCGTGAATCGTTAAAATTATTGCAAGACCGTTATTTACGACCTCAAGGTCTGGCCGAACCGTTTGTCCAGTATATGGTACGGGTCAGAGACGTGGCCTTAGCCTTACGTCTCCTAAATACGGAGCAGGCAGTTTGTGCTGTCATCATTTCGGGTTTGAATCCCGAAGCTCGCTCCAGTCGTGTTTTCGCGACGCGCCCTAATACGTTCACGGCATTGGAATCTTTAGTGCCCCTGCTTAATTAGTGTTCCTCTGTAGACCGATATCGCTTAGGTGAGGTGTTGAATTCACCTCCCCCACCACGAGTGAATCGTGGAGATTGTTTAGCACCCGGCGTCCGACCTGGGTCATCACCTCAGGGGCTCCGGTTAAGATGCTACCGTAGTCAGGAGGTAGGACATATGGTTAAGAACTGCAGTTTCCCTCGCCCAACAGGCATGGACCTTTCGAAATCTGGACGTGATAGTCGTTTCCGGTGGCACCCCATTTGACGCCAAAAGTTGCCTGCCATGAGCGCGAGTTTGGCCTCATCGCGGCGCATTTTGACCCTTCCCCCTTCTATTAAACCTGTTGTGCAGGTTGTTGACGGTAAGGTGAGCGTTTTAGCTCTCCTTGATCCTGGTAGCTCATTTTCTCTCGTTAATCAAGTATATTTTCGCAATACATTGGCGCCTTCGTGTCCCAAGGAGGTGAGCTGTTAGGTGCAATGTTTGGCAGTTGATGGTCAGTTCTTTAACGTGTCTAGCAAGGTTAGGTGTACTATCCGCTTTCCTAAATTCACTTGGAAACATGAGTGCTATTTGGTCCCTGATCTACCCTATTCTGTAATCTTGGGGGCCGATTTTATGTCACGCTCCCGTTTGTATTTAGATTTTGCGAAGAAACAAGCCACTTTTGGGTTCGCGACTGGAAGTAATGTACCTTTTCAGGAGAAACTATACGACGTTCCACCTCGTCCCCGCCTAGGAAACGTCACGCTATTAGACGAGCGTGAGGCAGATATTTCCTTGTCTCATTTGACTCACCAACAAGCCGCAGTGGTGGAAGGTTTGGTTCAGGAATTTTCCTCCTTGTTTTCCGACCGATTGGTTGTTACTCAGCTTATTACCTACGATATTCAGCTGACTGACCCGTCCCCTGTTAAGGTTTCTCCTTGCCGTCTGACACCACCCAAAATGGCCATTTTGAAGGCTAAAATCAATATGTTGGTTAAGGGTATCATTAGGCCTTCCACTTCGTCTTTAGTAGCCCGGTTTTCTTAGTTCCTAAGGGTGACAATGATTTCCGTCCTGTCATGGATTATCGCCAACTCAATAAAAAATACTTATTGCATCTACTCCCATGCCAGTCCTCCATACTGCCACCCATCACTTTGCTGGGGCATGCGTGTTTACGACTCTGGATTTAAACAGTGCCTACCATCAGATCCCATTGTCGGATGAATGTAAACACGTGACTGCTTTTTCATCTCCGTGCAGATTGTATGAGTTTAATAGGATGCCCTTAGTGATTGCTACCGGTGCGCAGGTGCTTTCCCGTCTCTTGGACAATTTGTTTTCTGACATTAAATTTAAATTTCTTTACCACTATTTAGACGACTAGTAGTGTACTCTCCTTATTTTGATTCCCATATCATACATTTACGTGAGGTTTTAGATCGCTTACAGAAGGCTGGCCTCACGGTTCAAAGGTCTAAAGTGAAGCTTGCTACCGCAGAGATTTCTTTCTTGGATCATTGGGTGTCGCCCGCCGGCATTACTATTGATTTAGAACGCACCAAATCCGTGCGCAATTTTCCACCCGATAAAAATTTACGTGCATTGGCTCGTTTTGTTGGTATGGCGAATTTCTTCTCCAAGTTTATTCCTTCCTTCGCTGTCCGGGTTGAACGCATGAATCGCCTTCGGCGTAAGGGTATTAAGTACGTCCGAGGTGACGAACGAGGGTGCGTTCGAGGACCTAGTGTCCGCCATTTCCTCTCCTTCTGTTTTGGCGCTTCCAGATTTCAATAGAACTTTTATTCTTCAGACTGACGCTTCTAGTTATTCCCTGGCGGCTGTTCATCTCCAGGATTTTCCGGAGGGGTGCCGTCCCATTTGCTATGCTTCGCGAACTCTATCTGAAACTGAACGCAAGTTTTCCATCTGTGAGCTCGAAATCTTGGCGGTTTTGTTTGGTCTAGAGAAGTATAAACCCTAACTGGAACATGTATCTTTCATACTCGAGTTTGATAACCAGGCTCTCACGTGGGCGTTAGGGACACCACGTAAAACCGGTAGGCTCGCCCGTTGGGGCGTGCGGATTGGTGCGTTTAACACCGAGGCACACTCGTGGTTCTGATAATGTAGTTGTTACCGCCCTTACACGCATGTTTTCTGAGGAAACGCCCCCGTTACCATCTTCGGGGACAGTTTCTGGTTCTAACGCTTGTCTGTCGTTCTCCGAAATGTTTACCAGCATCGCTGAGCATCAGCGCAAGTACGCTTGCACTAATCAGATTATACAGCAGTTCGAGGACGGCCATCCTGTCCCACCGTATTGCTTACGTGATGGTGTTCTTATGGCGCGTGCTAATTTTGACGGCAAGTATAAGATCGTTTTGCCCGATAGCATTATTCCCATGGTGTTTGCTTACTTACATCTTTCACCCTTTGGTGGGCACCTTGGAATAAACGAGACTCGCGATACAATACGTGAGCGCTTTATATGGAAAGGCATGGATCGCGATATTGCACTTTCGCAATGGACCTAACGGTCGATGGTCAAATATTGCACTGTCGTCCGCAGTTCAAGTACCTCGGCATGACCTTGACATGCACGATGCATTGGACCACCCACCTAAGAGATAGCGCCAACAAAGGGCGGCAGCGATTAAAGATGTGCGCCCCCATATTTAGGAGCACACAGTTAAAGTTGCGCTCTAAAATCATCCTATATAGATCCTTTATGTTATCCGTGGTCCTGCACGCCTGCGTGGTCTGAGCCAACGCCTCCAACACCGCCCTAAGTATCTCCAAACCCTACAAAACCTATCCCTACGCAAAATCCTGTCTGCTCCTATCCGAACAACAACTGAACCATTCACCAAGAAACCCATGTCCCTTACATCAACGAGGCCATCAACAAACGTGCCTCTTCCATCTGGGCGCGCATTCGACATCATCAAAACCCTACCATACACAATATTGTGAAAGGCGAACACAAGCACCGAAAACACGCCAGAGTCAAAGCAAAAACAAAAATAAAAAAACAACACGACTGCAAAATTATGCACGCCCAACCCTTCCTGGCTCAGGCCACGGCCCCGGGCAGAGGCCGCATCATCGGCAGCCCAGGAGTCAGCTACCGCTGCCGCATAGCCTAACTGCGAACATTGTAAATAGTGTACATAGCCAAGTCTGTACAGTGTAGTGCGTGTGATATTGGGACGTACGTGGTATGCCCAGGGGTGTGTGTGTGCGTGCGTGTGTGTGTGTGTGTGCGCGCGCGCGCGCTCGCGCGCGCAAGATAAGCGCGGTGTAAATATGTAAATATAAAAACAAGAAAAAGACAGAGAGAAATAACGAGATTAAACTGGTTCTCGGCGGCCTCAGAACAGGTCGCCGTATGGGTTTTAGAAGAACTCCAAAGACAATAAAAAACCATACCCAGAATTATAAACCCATGTAAATTTAGAGCTTGTAAGCCGGGTCCATTGTACCGGCACCAGACAAATAAGTTATAAATAAAAAGCCGTAAGCCTTAAGCCTTTATACATTCATCTTTTGCATACATTCAACTTTTGTTTCACTTAGGGGTTGATATTCATTGGGTGTTCATTATTTGCAGTTTTTGACTGAAGCTATTAAGTTATCTTTAAGCTGGGAACTTGTCGAAATGTCACCCTTTTTCTGAGTATTCACAGACTGCAGAATTCAATACAAAATTCCTCTAAAAATGAACCAATATTGATTACAATTTATTTTTCATTTTGGGTGTTTTATTGTTAGTTTTCCATTTTTTATGAAAATGTATTTTTGTTGCATTTTGATTACTCTGAACACTTTTCTTACGTTAATCACATGTGTAGTGATTCTGAGGCGGATTACTAAATTCTGCTGTGTGTAGTCCTTATGGTCTTTTAGTGAGTCATTGGATACGTGTTTACGCATTTATCGTTATCGATGTAGATAATGATGGTGCATGTCTGTCCTGGTAGCCAGGGTCGTTCGAGCATATGTCTCGAGTGTTCCGTCACGTAGAGCATCACGGGTTCGAGTCCCGCCCGGTACGTGTTTACGTAGTTATCGTTATTGATGTAGATAATGATGGTGCTTGTCGAACCTCGTAGCCATGGTCGTTAGAGAGTCATTCCATGTCAAATCCCACAAGTTTCAAGGAAAATTGACCTTCATGTCTCCGATTTCATTGATACTGAGTTTATATGTTCTATGAAGGAAAACTGATACACGTATGTTTTTGTTAGTCTCTGGTTTAATTTTTCTGGCCAATAAAGAGCATTAAACATTTGGGTATTTTGCGCGCATCGTTCTACATTAATGTGAATATATCTGGTTATTTTTGGCAGAAAAATATAATTTTTGGCTCATTTAATAAATTTAAATGTATACTTCATTTACACATTAAACAAAAATATTTCGTGTAATATTTACATTTTCAGAAAGGCATTAAGGTTACAAATATCATTATCAATTTTAGCACATTGCTAAAAAAAATTCGAAAAAAATTTAAAACTAACCTCATGATGCCATATAACCTCAGGAAGAAATTCAGATTTGGATTCCAAATAATAAGAGAGAAATTAAGTAACTTACCAAGTTGTGCAGCGCTGCTTACAAGGTCAAGACGCACACATACCATGTGGCAGCTGACGGCACACCTTGCGTTGCACTGCCATCATCACCTACAAGGACAATTATGATTTCCAGAAGCTTGGTGATGATACTATTAATAGTTCTCTTTGATCACATTCATCATACGACATTCTATAGTTTGAAATTCCAGGCACAAATTTACACTTGCACTCACCACATATTTTGTTGCACTGATTTAAAATTAATCATAGATTGGTTAAAGAGTTTTGATATCCACCTCTCTTCCTTCGCTTTACAACGAATAGATTTTTATTACTTCCTGAGATAGTAGTTGATTTGTGGGGTTTCAAAAACACCTGCGTTAGCTGTTTTTGAAACCCCCTTGTTAAAACTCGACGCGAAATCCGCCTGTCCAAATATCGAAGAGGTTGTGTGTTGGTTGTGTTAGAATCCCCATGTTAAAATATCGAAGGGTTGGTTGTGTAGTAACACGTGTGTCACGTGTTAATGAAATCCGAGCCTTGAAAGTCGAGTAGAAATCTGTGTTTAAAAAAAAATATATATATATTGATGTGCTGGCGTTCGTGTGCCCCCTCCCCCTCCCCCCTCCAGGAGCTTGACGACGAAAACGACGACGACAACGACGCATCTCTCCCAAGCCTGCAAGGGCAATCGTGTCATTTTGTTGTATGTATGTGAAATGTAATTAACTGATGAATGTAATTACTGAAAAAAAAATGTGAATGGATTTCAGTATTCACACACACACACACACACACACACACACACACACACACACACACAAACACACACACACACACCGCTCCGTCCCCCCGGCACTCCTGCAATAGGGGTGATGCATGTTATTTATATGTGAATGCTGTAAGACTGAATTGTCAATCGCCTTCACCTTTGTCGACATTTGCAAAAAGGAACGCGTCGAGTGTAGTTATTTAAATCAGTAAGTATTGATTTTATTATCGGGAGCCGTAGGAATCAAACACTCTATGGATCCTCCCCTCCTACACGACGCAATAAGGAATGCAAACCGATTCCGTGAGCAGATGAATCCGTAGCAGTGCGCCAATGTACTGCAGGGAGGGTGCGCGATCGATCACTTCCATCTGTCAGTTGTCATCTAACACTCAGCAAGATGAGCAGCGAAACAAGTAGAGTGGAGAGCGATATCAACTTCTGGGAGCATCTGCAAGATTACGAGAGCATGCAGCAACACTGGATGGATCATCACGAGGAAATGTGTGATGGAAAGACTCATCAAACCGTCTGCAAGAATCCTGCACATCATGACAAAGTCACTTCATACGGCAAGTGTGGGATGCAGTGCAAGGTATATCTCAGGTAAGTGGAAAGAAAAAGCACTGGAAATTAGTGAGCTATAGTGTTTTGTGTACGGGTAAAAAAGATTTCTCTCATTGTGTAATTACAGAAGCTTGGAAGGTGAAGACATAACACCTCCAATCCGTGACGAGAAACAAGCCGGCCCGTCCAAAGAACTAGATAAAGAAAAGTGAGTAAAAAGAAAACGTCACACTTAATATAAAAGCGTGTAATAATTCGTATCCTCATAGCCGTGCATGTTCGCAGGTCCGACAAGAAAGCAGAGAAGAAGAGCTGTAAGCCGAGGGTGCTCAAGAAGAAGAGGATCTTCGACAAGGACAGCTTTATAATAATGATGTTCGAACCCATGGCCCCCGCTCCTGAAGAGGTGACAAAGAGTGATGGCGAAAGGTGTGTTCATGGTAGACGACATCCCCAACAACTCCGGGCACCGTGTGAACATAGGCTTATACCATGAACTCCCATCCCTCTATATCAGAGCTACAGATGAAACTTTTGTATACATCACAAAGAAAGACTGGCTAATAATAAAGCAAAATATGTATGCGTTGGAAACTTACTTGAAAGATGGCAAGCATCCAAAAGTGTCATACAGTGAGAATATAATATATGCGTACAATATATTACTGTGCATGAATAAAGTGAATGAAGTAACGTTTGTGAATACGTGCTTAAACTTAAACAGCATAAATCTAAATAGCATTGCCATAAGAGGACTTAAGAGACTAATCCCATATATTGAAAGAAACTTATTTCAATTACATGACATATATAAATCAATGTGTTCATACGATGCAAAAAGTAGGAGTGACAGGGAAAAGGTTAAGGAAATGTATGTTAAAATCAATAAAAAGATAACATAAATTTGAGTTTCGTTTTCTTTTTTATTTCCACAAAATTACATCCTTATATGATAGATTGAACAACATGCGTTAGTGGTTTATAGGTGAACAATTTATCATGAATAATCAGGCAATATAATGATGTATGTGCAGGAAAGTTGGATGAGGCTTGAACTTCCAGTCTCACATTCACGGCCCCGGTCACGGTCTCCTCAGGCTGATGCGAGCAGTCGATGACAAAGAGCGGTGCATAATTCAGAAAGTCACTTCTCTTCAAAAGTGGGTAATTTTCTTTTCCATAATAGGATGATTGAAATTTAGAATACTGATCATACAGAGATGCAAATTTAGAGTTTCCAAACTCCAAGTTCATATCGTGATAAGGATAACACTCGCTGTTGAGGTAAAGCTTCAGATTGGTGATGTTGCAATGATCAAAGAGTGAGCAATCCTTACTAAGCTTATTCAGTCTGTCGGTTTGTGCACCGACTATGACGAAGCGAGGTTTCTCAAGTTTCGTTGTAGTTGCAATGTTCCAGGTGAAGGCCTTAGTTTGCGGTACCGCAGGTTGAGTGTGAAGGTCCAAGGTTCGAAAGGCTACGTGCAGTGGCTTATCGGATTTGACGAGTTTAAGCTTTTCGACTCGCTCTCCATCTGAAAGTCGAAGAACGGGCATCCTCCATTCGAGTCTAGTTAGTTGAATAATAGCTGGTTCGTTGCCCGATATACAATTATTAGAATCTTTAGATCTAATGAGAACCAGTTCAAATTTGCTATTGAGAATGACTTCCTTGTGATCGTCTGCAAAGCCCAGCAGCATCGAAAGAGGAACTACAGCATTGAAGACACCATTCTTTGAATTCACGATGTCGACGTCAACTCCCGGATAGGTCCATCCGGCATTCTGCATTCGATCGGATTCCAGTGCATTCAGAGATGCATAGTTGCGCATCGTTGGAGAAATGCCCGGATTCCTGGTTCTGTCTATAGTAATGCCGTTCATATCTAGACGAATTTCGTCAAACAGAAATGCCATGGCATTGTTGGTCAGCTTTGAGGAGGTTCCGCCACTTGTTTTGGTGAGAGAGCCCTCTATGTAGAGATAACTTCTACTAGGAAGAGTGTACAAATCTTCTGCTTGACACGGTATTCTAATTTCATCGTTCGCGTCAAGAGCCGATGTATTGTATGGCAGGAAGACGTGCTCCTCCCCTTTACTAATCTTATCATCAAAGGTCGGTACTCCTGTTACATCGAGGACATCCATTATAGCACTTTGAATCCCAAAGCCTCGAGGAACCTTCGATTAGACGACGTGATCGGACGCCCTGTCAATAAGCGAGTATAGCCCAATCTCGAAAGAGGCTTCTTAATATAGGAACGATGCTTAAAATTTATTCCCATTGCGACGCATGTGTAATCGTACGGTTATGGTTTCGTTCCTGAAGTCGAGCACGTCACCGTTCTGATCTACCACTCTAATGTCGAGATGATCAATGAGATTCGTATCGATGATTGGTAGATATATAGGGCTAGATGGTTCTTGCGAAATGTGGTAACCGGGAGGAACCGACGGGAAAAACTCGTACAGAGAATGACCGTGTTTACCGTCAATGAAGGATCCCGTGGCTAGGCTGCACTCGATGCGTATGATGCTAACTTTGAAGATGTTCACCAAATCATCAGACTCAGTCATCACGTTCGGTTGAATCAAACGCTGTGCTTTGAATCCGAGAAGAGAGCCAATTGATCTGTCTTGAGTAAAGTCGATAGTATATGGGCATTTTATCTCAGACTTCATGGTATTATTATTAGCACGTAAGATAAACCCGTCTTCGACGTCGAGGGCTCCCTTGAGAAAATGCGCGATATCATCTAATTCGTAAGTTCCAGGAGGAATCTCGATACTCTCGTTCTTGTCATTACGAGCGAAATGGAATAAGTTGTTGCTCTCATCCACATTAGGAATGGAATAAAAGGTTTCGAAATTCAATAGAGCTATTTCGTAAAGTCCATTCGGATCCAGATGAAGAGGCGGGTTGAGAAAGCTAGAGAAGCTGGCATTCGAACCGCTCACGGTGATTGTGTAACTCATTTTGATCAAACATTCAAGTCGGTAAATCCGTATTATAAGAGAAACTGCAGGCACAGATGACCGCAAATCACAGATCCAAAATTCTGAAACCTCTTGGTGTTGTACATGAGTTTAACACCCTCGAGGTAGGACTCAATCTGTTTCGGTGGTCTTAGATTACCGAAGCTATCAAAGTAGAATGCAACATCTCCATCCTTGCGTATCGCAACCCAGTGTGTTCCCGGGTTACGCGAGATATCCAAATTTACGATAATCCTTTCTACATGTCGAGGACGTGAAGGTAAGTTGTCTATCATGTACACACCTCTAAAATGAGGAATGCGCAGTCGTCGTGCATAGGCATCGATCTCTGCAGCACTTAGGGCTTTTTCCGGGATAAATACAGGCCTCGCCCCGAGTTTTTTGCACGAAGATGCAATCCTTTGCCCTTGCGCTTCTTACGTCGAAGGCCTTTACCCCTAGCTAAACCCTCCATGCTCTGATTGTGACGACTCAACTCTGCAAGCTGTCTTTCCGCGGAACGTTTCTTATTCACAGCCGTGGCGATCTGAGCAGCGCCACCGGCTAGGCTACCTGCAGCGCCCAAAGCCGCCAAAAGTGGGATCAGAGGTAAAAAACCGCCTCGAGGGCTCGGTATGATCCTCTTGCGTCGCTTACGCATTCCAGCGCCCATGGCAACTTTCCCCTTCATGATGGCTGTTACAAGTCGGGCTGCAAGTCGCTCGCCGAAAGATGCGTCAGCAGACTTTACTCGACTCCAAGCCTTTTCAACGAGTTCCTTATCGGCCAAACGTCGCGAATCTGCGTCCTGATGAGTGGCGTAAGCGAGATCGTGAGCGAGGCAGGCTGAGTCCAAAGCGTTTCTGGGAGAATCCCCTCTCTGCAGACGCTTATGTAGTTTCGTTCCAGGTCCACAGAATCGGTACCCTGGTAAATGAGCCTCAAACGGAAGAGAATTAATTAGCGAATTAAGGATTCCGGATCCCTTCTTTACGCCTGCAGAGTTCATGGCTTACTATGAAATAAAAAAGCAAACGTTATGATTTATATGTTTAGTTGCGATATGGAAGTAGTGAAGCAAAAGTGCAAGTTGCCTATACAGGTGCTCGATTTCGACAACGACATACGCAAAGGACGACACGGCGCGCTCTTCCCGTGCAACGTCAGAGCACTCCTCTTGGGTAGTTCGAATGCTGGAAAGACGAACGTTCTACTGAACTTGCTCATCCATGAAAATGGTCTTAGGTTCGAGAATCTCTACATATATTCAAAATCGTTGCACCAACCGAAATACCAGTGTTTGCTCAAGGTGCTAAAAACCATACCCGATATTGGAGTTTTCACGTTCGAGGATGGCGAGAAGGTGGTTCAACCATCCGAAGCCCGAGGAAACTCCATATTCGTATTCGATGATGTCATAAATGAGAAGCATGGAAAAATAGCGTCATATTACAGCATGGGTAGACATCGCAATGTCGATGCCGTATACTTAGCACAGTCATATGCGAAGGTGCCTAAACATTTAATTAGAGATAATGCAAATATGATCGTGCTCTTCAGACAGGATAACCTCAACTTAAAGCATATATATGATGATTACGTAAACACAGATATGACGTATGCGGAATTTAAGGACATGTGTAAACAAGTTTGGGAGAGTAATGACGGATCGAACTCGCGACCTTTCGTTGTCATAGTACCCGAGTTCCCTTTGAACGAAGGACGCTACCGTCACGGTTTCGACATCTTTATCAGAGTGAATAAATAACGCGTATCCTTCATTGTAGTCATGAGTATCGATAGGTTCGGATCTCGGAGAGTCATACCCTCCCGGGGCGTGATTAACCGGTATACCATAAGTAGAGATGGATCGGGAAACTATCAATTCAAGGGAAAGCGATTGCGCAACGTTCACGATCCTGAGGAAAGTGATGACGCGTCAACTAAGAGCTATGTGGACGCGTGTACGAGTGATGTCGAGAGTCGAATGCAGATCTTCAGCGAACAGGCTTCATATCAACGCATGGGCCAGTTTGAAGCTATGCTTAGGAATCACATACAAAAATCCCTCGACCTCCAATATGAACATCTAATGGAATACTTAACAAAATATGCATTTAAACGTGATTCGGATAACAATGTCATTCTGGATGCTATAGGGATGAAAGTTCTATTGGATCCCATTGACGATCACGATGTTATCAATAAAAAGTATATAGATGCCAGAATGCCAATTCTAGAGTCTGATGCTAATCTATCATTTCGAATGAAACGATTAAAGGATATAGCCGATCCTGCACAGGATAACGATGCTGCAACCATGAAATATGTTAATCGGTTCTATATACAGAAACAGAATGAACTGCAAACCGGTTTAACTAGAACGATAACAACCGTTGCCGAAACTATATCTACAGCGGTGGAAAAGGCCGTGAAAGATATAACCGAGCGACAGACGGAACTGGATAAGAATCTAACCAGTGCAGTGAACGATATTGACAACATGAAAATACAGACGAGACATATCGTAAACGGCATGTTACAACAACTGAAAGGTCAGCTCATCATTTCACTGCATACACGACCATTTAGAGGTCCCTCGTTAAGGTATACGTTATCCTCGGGTCTCGAATTCTACAAGTCTCCAGGAAATGGGAATGTAATTTCTTGTTCTATGCTTTCATCAATACACCCTCATACGGCGCATGACACAATGTTTGCAATAAACGATAAATTAGTTGAAAGGTATCCTGTCCCTATTCGAACTGGTGATTTACTCACTTTCACAGCACCAGTGGAACGTGCTAAGGATGGTCACATGTTAAGTATAGAAATTATAATTTCATATAAAATATCTGCAGTAGGTTAATTATACATTCAGTACAATATGGATGCCGAAGGTATAAGTCTCAAACAATCAATCGCTCGTCACAGTAGGGCAATACGAGAAAAGTTACGCTCCCTGAAAGGTCTCAAGTTCGAAACTCAGCGCGTCATGTCCGAGGTTCTCCAGCCTGTAACCGAGCCCTTGAAGGTTATAGCCGACAGGGATCGTGACAAGTCAAAACCAGTCGTTAACGATGCAGAAGAGGATGGGGATGAGGAGGAGGATGATCTACTTGCAGAGTACCTGAAGAAGGTTCGAACCGCTAGCTCCAGCGACATGGATGCCACCTACGGCGTGCGGTATGAAGATGGAGAATATAAACTAGGGAATAAAACTATCGATTTCACCGATGACGGTATTCAGATAGGGCAAGAGAGCTACGATGCAAGTCCTGGATTGTACGAATTGCTCTTCAAGCGATCGCCGCTCAATTCATCATATACCGAAGAGGATCTGGACGCCTATTCGCAGATATTGCAGAATACTCAGGTTTACAGGCAGGGATACGCTAGGAGCGGGCGTATAAGAGCAAGCCGCGGTTACAAGTATCGCAATATTATTCGAGATCTTGTTTCCAGTCGCACGGGCTCGGCTCTCTACTGGAAGGAGCACGTACCCGGCAGAAAACTGGATTACATCTATTGGACCGATCCCAACGTTCTAGTAGACAGATTGAGATTACTCATTGCATCGAGGGATGCGGGTAACTTTAACCATTCAGCAGAGATTCAGGAAATAATCACAGAATTAAAAAACTCGAAAATCATAGCATGATTAAACGTGTCATAGCAAGCGAATTACACTCGCCGGCAAGAAGGCGCTTCTTACGCCGTAAAATAATAAGTAAAGGTCTTAATGATCTACTACAAATATATCTTATTGAAATGATACCTTATGCAAAAGAAAATAGAAATTATAAGTATATTCTTATTGCTATTAATTTCTATTCTAAAATTGCTTATGCACGAGCATTGAAAGATAAAAGTGGCATTAGCGTGACAAGAGCTATGCACGGTATCCTATCAGAGTTGAATTCACCTCCTAAGAACGTTCAAAGTGATAATGGGAAGGAGTTTTACAATCGCCATTTCAGGCAATTAATGCTTAGGAATGGAATCAATCATTACAGTACTTTCAGTAGCATCAAGGCTGCAGCAGTGGAAAGGTTGATTAGAACAATTAAAATGAACATGCATAGAGAATTCCTGATTCAGGGTTCGCATCACTGGTTACAAATGCTACCTAGAATCATCGATTCATACAACAATACCTACCATACGACGATTCGCATGAAGCCCCGTGACGTCAGCAACAACGATCTGCTCCTTAGTGTATATCGTTATGGCGGGCGTGAACGTCGAGAGAAAAGGAATGCAAGGAGTTTTCATGTCGGTGATCGTGTAAGGATTTCCAGGTACAAGGGACTACTTGAGAAAGGTTACACGGCCAATTGGAGTACGGAGATCTTTCGGATTGTTCGTGCAAGGAATACTAACCCAGTTGTCTATTTTCTGGAGGATGCAGAAGGAAATGAAATACAGGGCGGTTTTTATGGTCACGAACTACTAAAAACACGCCATCCTAATGTATACCTTGTTGAGAGAGTGATACGCCGACGTGGTAATCGTGCGTACGTTAAGTGGCTGGGTTTTCCTACAAAGGAATGGATCGATGTTAAGGATATTGTGTAAAAAGGAATGTATGTTTTATTGATAAATAAATAAATAAATAAATACACAAGATATTTTCCTAAAAATTTAGTGTTTTTATTTTATAATTCCTTTCCAGCTAAATCCTCTAAACATAATGGTTATATTTTTTAAATAGTTTCAGTATACGTGGCTACATAAACAGAAATTTTTCAGTAGAACATCACAACTAAATCCTCTAAAAATAATGCTTACACTGTGTTTTAAACAGCTTCAATACATGTGCATATAAATAAAAGTAAAGTGTTTTACATGTTAAATTCTTTTAATATTAGTGCAAATTAATGTTTAATCTTCAAAAGAATTTCAATATACCTACAAACATAATCAGAAATGCAGTCCCCCCAAAATTATATGTTTACCCCAACTAAATCCTCTATATATAATACATCGACAACAGGTTAAAACTCCTTACACCTAAGTTCAAAGTTCATAGTGAATAATGTATATATTTTCTTAAAACATACATATATAAGCAGAATTGTAACCCATCCCAAGAAACCATACTTTTATTCTAAATAAATCCTGTAGAGATAATGCATCCACAACAGGTTAAAACCCCCTAAATTAACTTCAATTTAATAGAGAATAATGCTCACATTCTTTATAAAATGAGCTTCAGTACACATGCATACATAAACACATTAGGTATTTTCACATGTTAAAACTCCTTACATCCAAGTTCAAATAGATGCTTACATTTTAAAGATGCGTACTAGCGAAAATGTAGTCCCCAGCACCGTAATTATAATATTATCCAATCAATATCCGGTAAAGTTAATGGTTAATGATGCTTACATTTTAAAAAGTTTCAATGTGCGTGCATACATAAACACAAATTGAGTGTCTTACACTTGAAAAATCCTTAAATCTAAGTTCAAATTAATGGTTACTTTTTTAAAAAAAAAAAAAAGAAAGAAATTAACGACGCATCAATAGAATAGTAAACACCTGTCCAAATTATAGCTTTATCCCAATATGCATGTATACATAAAACAAATTAAGTATTATGCACGTTAAAGTCCTTAAACATAAGTTTAAAATTAATTGTTACCTCTTTTAAGGAATTGAGAGATGCAATAATCTCATATTATATATCATATTATATCCCCATACATAAGCGGGATTATAGTCCTCCAAAGGTATTTATACATACCATCAGCAACTCAAAGCAATGAATGAGCACCAAAACTTGACAACGTATTTCAAGACTTGCTTAAAATGACATCATGACTCATGTACATAAGTTTTATAAAGTGTAAAGATTTATCTCAAATCACAAAAAGCATTACTTCAATCACGCTTGCACTGCTGCATGTACACATGTTGAAAAATTAAATATTTGTGTCAAATCATTAAAAAAGCAAATTATTTCACATGTTTTTGCTAGCTTTAAAATACATTGTCAACTTTTTTACAAGATTTTTTCACATATTTTTTATACGATTACTTATCCAATGGTACAGAATGATGACCCCAGGCCAAGGTTTCATGTGAATTTTTCTGTATAAATCGCTTCGTGTCGAATCCTCTAAGAGCAACTTTATTACTCTCGATGGTTCGAACAACGTGCTTATAACTTCTAAAGCACGTCTGTTTAGCATGACGTACGGCTGTCATATCATTTACACAGGATAGATAATCCTCAAACGTTATGCACCGCATGCCATCACTCGTAACGCCTTTAGATTTCTTGACCGTTTTGCCATCGTATCGATATGAATACAATTTTGAACGTAAACCTACGTATTCTGTCATAACTTTACCCGATAATTCATCTTTAAATAGACCGGCGACTTTTTTATTCATCAACGGAATACCGTACACATTATCGATCGGGTAATTAGATGTATCGAAGAGATGTATATTAGATTTAATAAATTCATAAATGTCACTACTGGTTTCAAACAGAAATGCATCGGTATCCGTATAATTCAACATAACATCTTTTAACTTTTTCTTCAAAATATTATAATAAAAATTATACATCAAGTGTTTTGAAAGATCTAGAATGGCTTGTCCTATATAAATCGGTTTCGTCATCTTAATTTCTTCCCTTACCAGTTCGAGTCCTATAAGGTTCTCGTCAAAAATTACGTATCGTATGAATGTCTGTCGTGATATTAACTTTCTTGCCTGTTTCCAATTGCTCGCTAGGTGAAAGGAATTGTAACGTCTGACGTTCTCAATAAATTTACCATATACGCAATTATTCATTTTCTTCCATAAATTTTGACCGAATTTTGTTTTATCTTCAATACGTTTAGCAGCATTTAAATCAATGTACGTCTTAAGCCAAAAGGATTGTTTGTAGGATACCGCTCGATGTATACGCTTCATTTTCAAACCGAGCTCTACACACTGCTGCAAGTTTCTGTAATGTAATATATATTTTTCCTTATGATTCAACGTTGCAAGTAACTTTTTGTAATTATCACCCGGAGCTATCTCACTCTGCGGACATAATGGCAAGTCGTTATGCAACTCGTGAATGTTCTCCGGATATTCCAGGTCTACTTCTAAAACATAACCTGTATCTGAATCATGTCTGATGCTCAAAAAATCTATAGAATTAATTTCGTTATCGTTTAACCATCTCAATTGAGCATACGGTAAAGCGTTCCCAGTCATAATGTGTGAATAAAGTCCGTTGCAATCCAAGTATGATAGGTATTTAATCGATTCCGCTTCATTGTAAGCAGATATGTATTTATTATTTGCTTTGGAATAACGTTTTGATACAGTGCAGATACCGCCTCTAATCGCAGATTCGAAAAATTCCAGCATATTTTGATCGGTAATCAGCGATATTTGCACGCGGCTCGTTCGTAACATTGCGTCATATGATAGGCCAGAAGCTGTATAGTAATGACAAGGATCTAAGCCATACATATCGATACTTAAACTTCGGAATTTTTCATAGATGTCTGTTAATAAGATCGTATCCGTCTTGAGATAAAGATCAGAGTATTCACCGAGATTTTGTATACCAAATTCTCTCCATACCGTGCATGCGTGCATGTAATCATCATTGCTTATATTATCAAAACACTCTTGAGGAGGTAATTTGGAATCATTTAATTTTTCCTTGCAATCTAAATATGTATATGGGAAAATACCTTTCCGTTGCATTAACAAACGTTGCTTAGGATCAACGTACATCTTATTTGTGTACCGAAAATCTTGAGGTTCTAGCATATCAGAAAGATCGCTCAGTTTAGAATCCAGAAAGCGGTAGCTATCAAGAAATCTGAGGAATATTGATTTACCATTAGATGTGTATCTTTTACTAAATGACAGATAATTCTCCGATGTATGCGAAATACATGTAATGGGTTCATTGTCATACGATAACTTTTTTACTATGAAATGCGAATCATACTTTGATAGGCAATGAAAAAATATCGGGATAAAGTTTGGCGTTTTTCTATTGAGGTTGCATGATTTATGAGCAGCCCCTATATATAATCCGGTCTGATGATCGTGGTCACGCACCCTAATCGAGTCAGAATCGAAATCCTTTTTGCATACGTGACACTGGACTGCATTTCTGAAATTTAATTCATCCTCATCACTCATATGCATCTCTGTCACATCACCGTATATCCTAAGCACATCCTCGGCAATCACAGTTAATTCTCTAAGAAACTCTTCAACTGCATGCGAACCTCTAAATATTTTGAATTTTGTTAGTGTCTCGTCATAACTGCAGACCAGGTGCAACGAAACGGATATCGCCTCGTGCACGTGCATATCACGTGTCCAACTATGCATCGCATCGGGCTGACACGATGGCACTTTTATTAACATACTCTCGATATCAGGGTATATCACAAAAGGGACTTTAACGCATTTTGAGTAAGCCTGAAACTCGATAACATCATTTATTCCTTCGCGAGGCATGCTAATAATTTGACATTTCATACATCTCAGTTTATGTTTCTTCAGAATAACTTCAGTCGAAAACCATGCATTACAAGATTCACACACAAATTTTTTCCTTTTATGTTTGGATATCTGCTTACTTACTAGACGCGACATATCGGTTATGAGAGAATAATGCGAATTGATCATTAGAAGATTCACATGGTTTATCTTTTGCTCCCTCGTCTGATATAAGATGATAATGGATTCTCTCTCTAACCCGTATATGTTCACCGAGATATCATGATTTTGCTTTTCGAATAATTCAATGTCATGAAGGGCGACGGGGAAGTTTATTCCTTTAAAATTGAATTCGCGATATATATCATATTTACTGTACGTGCTAGCTCTATGCCTGTTCTGGCGAGCTGGATATTTTGCTGCCAGCATACAATATGCAAAACATTTAAAGTCAGTATTCCGAATATTCACGACAGCTCTCTTTGATTTTATCCACGATGGCAGCGGTTTAAAGCAACCTGCGTTTAACGGATCGTACTGACATGCGTATAAAGTTAGCGAATCTATCCTGTAAAGCGCTTTCGAACTGGCTTTTGTTTCAAAATTTTCTAGATGGGTGATTATAGGCTGTTTCAGTTTAATTTCATACCATTCAGATTTGTTTGTCGATTGCAATATAGCATCCATCTTACTGTTAAAATTAATCGATTCAACTGTTTCATTATCGGGTGAAGTTATTATATATTGACATGTTAAAGTACCGGCTAATTTAATTCCTGATTTGTAAGTTCTTATGGCCTTCTGGATTTCACTGGTAACAAGGGGTTTGCACAAGTTCAAGAACGTTGATGGATCTAGCTCGTGTATAGAATTTTTTATGGTACCTGTGAAGATCCTGTGCTGGAACGCTGATTCTACAGTAATGCATTCCAATGTTTTGTCGTTGCGTTTCGCCTGCTTTGCACTACTTGCTTGAATATCTTGCATGCCCGGTCTCTTGCGACTCGTTACACCTCCTGAAATTATGGATTAAACATGTCAGAAAACACGAATAATTACACTTTTAAAATAATAAACATTTGAACACTCATGGCAATGCTATATTTTTAAGCTTTAAAATGATTACTTTATTAACATTGCTGAACTTTGAATTTGATTTACATAACATGTTTTCCTTAAAAGAAATAAGTTGCATGTTATTTGCAGTGGAATTAAATGATAACTGTATCTTTTGAATAACAAAGATTTAGAACATTCAGAGTACTGCATTCCCTAATATGGATTTTTTTTTTTAAATTGCACCTCTGTCTTTTATTGAATTTTTTTTTAAATTGCACCTCTGTATTTTATTGAAATTTTATCCTGACTTACGTAACATGTTTTCTGGAAAAGAAATAAGATTATACACGTAACATGTTTCCCTGAAAAAAAAAACGTTATACATAATGCATCATCACAATATACTCATTTGTATATGGCTACTGGCTGTTTAATTAGTTAATTGAATTCCTCAACTTCCCGTCGATTGGCTGCAGATATGCATTAATGACTTTTAAAACGTTAAATTTGCTTGCATTATTACTCTTATCGATTTGCCTTTTATATAGAATGACTAATTCGTTAGGTATTCCATTCACAAATATTAACAGATTAACGCTAATTACTTTAACTTACACTGAAATATTTGACATCAAGAGATTGACACTTCATAGCAGTAGTGCAGCACGATTTTAGTTTTTTTGTAAAGTCTTACCTTCACTGGTTACTCCCGACTGTTTAAAAAAGTTAATTTGTGCTTCTTGAATCCATTTTCCAGAGTTTCTTCACCGGAATACACGAAACTCCAACCACCCTGATTAACAGCATCCACTTGAGCTGCTGTCATCTTCTTAAATTTCTCGGGCAAAAAAACCTGGCATTCTTGCAGCTTAAGTACGACTCTATCACCGTATCTCGTCTTCACGATTTTGACATCGTGTATGGCTTGTGGCACGTCTCGGGGAATCTCTCGTAACTTCTTCGTCGGGAGATAGGAACCTCCTTCCGCAAGCTGATTTAAATCGTGAAGAATCGATTCTGGAATTATAAATTCACGCATATTATTCAACGCTTCGATTCATTACGTGGAAATTACTGTACATAGACATATGCATATTGCTTACCTTCATTCATGTTGATGCTGTCTGCTACGTTTCAGTTGTTGATGTGCTGTTTTATTCGCTCGGTTCACTGTTTTGTTACCTCAGCACCCCCTCCCAAAATTTCCATTCTGGCTGTAACCTGTTTGCACACATCCTTAAGTTTATGCTTCTGCTTCTTTCGCTATAAACTATTAAACTCATCTTATGTATCTAGTAACTAAAAATTAAATAATATAAGATCTATAGCTATTAACTGTAAGTATATATATACTCTTTAGAAAGTTTCCACCCCTTTTACGTTGCGCACGCACTCGTGTGGCGATTGGTCGTTTATACCCTTTATTACGATACTGCTACCTGCACCCTGATTGGCTAGCTTGGATGAAGTGGAATATGTCACACCCACTGTTCACCTTAGTGCATTCATGGTAATTACCTCATTGAACAATATTTCAAATTTGTATTGCAGCAAACTAATAATATCATAATGCCATCTATAATATGAGTATAACCTTTTATTGCATTTTTAATTATTGCAAGCTGTATTTCGAGTTTGTATTGCTACTTAATGCAACTGTATTATTCCGAAGGACCGTTTAAGTGTGACCGTTAGATAATTTATGTTTTTATTCCTTCCAGTGATATTTTGCTTCAATTCGGTAAGCCTAACGCCTCGAACGGATTAGTCTCTCGTATCAGATTTATTCAGAAGCGTGTCTCTCGTAGTTATTCACCAAATCGATGTACAGACGTTTTAAGAGGCACTGGCATTATTATAGCAGACTTTGCATAGCTTTTCAACGTTTTGGCATGTTTCTACTCAGCTGATTTATATCATTACAATTATCCTTAATACATTATTTATTACGTTTGCATAGATATCTCGTTTACTTGTCTCCTTTACGCTCGAGTGAATTTTTAGAACCCAGCCGCGTTAATTGATTCCTACCCGCACGTGTACGTAATTTTTTCACCCCAAGTAAGTTATACGGATTCTCTCTTCCGTTGGGGTGGTTTTAGCTGCAGCGAACAACATTATTTCTCAATAAATCTTTACCTACCTTTCCTAACATTTCACTGCATGCGCATTATTTTTAACAGAGGGAATGGCTCGGTTTTACCACACATTTCCATGGAGTATGATTCATCGGGCTCCCAATAACTGAATACATTAACAGATAAATAATAAATAGGTAGCTAAATAAATACAAGTTTTCAGTTCGACGTTCCTACCTGCGCTGCCTTTTGAAAACGTCGACGATGGGACAGAGACGGCATAGTCTTACAACATTTGATGTATTATTAAAAGTTTGATACTGTCCAATTCGTATTTGCATTCTCAGTTACTTATATATGCTATATTCGACGCGTTAAGCCTAGCGGACTACTGTCATTATCTCTAAGTAAAATTGGTTTTAATGTTTTATTTTTGCGAATCCTATTTTAGAATCCTTTTTTAACTTCAATTCGTTAAGTCTAACGCCTCGAGCGATTACTGCATTTTATTACATTTATTTGGAAACATTTTTCTCGTAGTTATACGCCTATTTGGTGTACAGACGTTTTAAGAAGCACTAGGATTGTTATAGCTGACTTTGCATGGCTTATCGACGTTTTGGCATCTTTCTACTAAGCTGATTTATATCATTACAATTATTCTTATTACATTATTTATTTCATTGCATAGATATCTCGTTGGCTTGTCTCCTTTACGCTTGAGTGAATTTTTAGAATCCAGCTGCGTTAATTGATTCCTAGCGCAGGTGTGTGTAATATTTCACCCCAAGTAAGTTATATGGATTCGCTGTTCCGTTGGGGTGGCTACAGCTGTAGCAATAAACATTCATCCTCGCTAAATCTTTACTTGACTCTCTTAACACTTCACTGCATATGCATTTATATTTTGAACAGAGGGAAAGGATCGCTTTTTAGCACACATAGAGTGTCAGATTCCTCAGGAGCCCAATAACTGTAATGGATAACTCAATAAATACTTAAATAAACAAATAAATTAATTAATAATGTATACTTAGTTACGTGAATAAATACATTTTTTCCATTCGATTTGCAGGAGTGCCGGGGGGACGGAGTGGTGTGTGCGTGTGTGTGTGTGTGTGTGTGTGTGTGTGTGTGTGTGTGTGTGTGTGTGAATACTGAAATCCATTCACATTTTCTTTCAGTAATTACATTCATCAGTTAATTACATTTCACATACATACAACAAAATGACACGATTGCCCTTGCAGGCTTGGGAGAGATGCGTCGTTGTCGTCGTCGTCGTCAAGCTCCTGGAGGGGGGAGGGGGAGGGGGCACACGAACGCCAGCACATCAATATATATATATATATATATATATATATATATATATATATATATATATATATATATATATATATATATATATATATATTTTAAACACAGATTTCTGCTCGACTTTCAAGGCTCGGATTTCATTAACACGTGACACACGTGTTACTACACAACCAACCCTTCGATATTTTAACATGGGGATTCTAACACAACCAACACACAACCTCTTCGATATTTGGACAGGCGGATTTCGCGTCGAGTTTTAACAAGGGGGTTTCAAAAACAGCTAACGCAGGTGTTTTTGAAACCCCACAAATCAACTACTTGAGATACAGATATTGGCACAAACGAATGCAATTGTAAAGTGCCTCGCACCACTTTTGCTTGTTGGTATCTTGATTGAAATACATTATTGCGCTCCTTATGTTGACTATCGGAGAAAAAGTTGAAAACTACATTGCAATTGTTCTTCTCGGCCCAGGTGAACAGTTTCCCTGGACTTGTCATAGGGTCTATTCCAGGCTGAAGGCTAGCTTTCATTGCAAGTATTTTAACAGTACCACCGATGCCATCACAAGGTCCTTTTCCGTGGGATGTGGCCAAAAAGTGCCACTCTGTTTGAATTTGAAAGTCATTTTCGTGTAAACAGATGTTTGAAAAACTTGTTTCATTTTTATACTGAGCACTTGAACCATCTGAAAAATATATTACTTTACGCAGTACTCTCACTTTCTGTTTCAGAATCAGTTACAGTTTTGTTTGGAAAAGTTGGACAGCTCTGGTGTCGTGTTTTAAGCATTCAGAAATAGCAACAAAGTTAAAAAGTTTTATGTCACTATCCTCTTTATAGTAGATGAATCGTGGCCTGACTATTGTTCCAGTGTACCCTCTGAACATAATCCTGAATAACAAAAGCATAATTTTCCGAAAAATCGGCTATCACTATGCATTCGCCTAATGCCAATTTTTCTTTCCACTCCCGCAAAAATAAACTCTGCTGCTGAGTTATGGATGTATGTGGAAGTAAATTGTTGAGTTTTGTTGATAATTTGCCTAGAAAATCCTCTACGGGCGATATCAAGGTTTCTAAATTTGTGCGATCCACAGTCATCCACTATCTGTAGGTAATCTCATGAGTATCTTGTTCATCAAGCAGTTGCTTTAAATGATGTGTTATATTTTCAGTTCCTGGACAAGCTTTACATGTCTTTAAAAAACAGTTAGATGATGGGGGGTTGCAGACTATGTGTGTCAAGCAGTCCTTGTAATTAGTTAAAATTGGATTTGAATTTGCAGTGAGATGATAAATACTGATATCAACAAGCATTAATTTGACATTTTCGTAATGAGCACAAACACCAACTGAATGGATTCCACAAGTTCCAAGAAGTACACACTCCTTAGGCCTTAATTCCGCAAATTTTGAAGATCCTATTCTGACATCCGGATGCATATCTTTAAAGCTTTGGTAAGTTTCCTTAAGATTGCACAGTATTAATCTTTTCTGTTTATGGATTTTCTTACCATTTTCTATAACAGAAACTACATTTTTTTCTGCCAGGCATAACCTACTCACATCATAAGAATTATAAAATTCAGACACCTCTTTAAATATAGATGGGTCAAGGCTTTTTCCTGATTTGGTGTCTAGGATTCCTAAAATTCCTTTTTCTTTAGCCACCTGTTTAGATATTCGTATCATGTGAGTTGACACACAAAAATGTTGTTTTATTTTCTTGTAAGACCAGCGGTCAAAAATCGTCAGCATTTGTGTTTTGAGAGTTTTGTCATCAGTTTCATGGAAAAAATTTATTAGTTTCTGTATTATTTCAGAATGATGTGAATTTTTGTTTGAAGTGTAGTCTGCAATATGAAATACTTTATCCTTCATTGCCTGCGATATTTTCTGAAACTTATCCCGAGGATAACGTTTTTGCGACAATTTTCCTCTTTTATAGGCGATTCTCCTATTGCCACTAAACTCTCATTCAGTTTTCTTGCTGCGCCTTTTGTTTCTATACTTACTGCATCACTGGAGGATCAGGAAATACTATCACTATCTGTATTTTCACATTCTTCTAGTCCTGCACTTTCACTTGCAATTGGTACACATAACTCACTTGTACTTTGTTGCTTTGGAAGTTTAGAAATTTTCTTGCGACAATTGTCACACACTTTCAAATCACAAGATAGGTTTACGCCTTTCATTTAGAGTTCAACGAGCATTACTGAGGTTACTGGCCTTAACTTTTTATGTCCTACTCTGTGGTTAACTAGTTTGAATGGATTAAAGCAGCAACAATAACTCCTTTGAACCAAATCTGACATGATGAAAATAAACTTTCACACTTCAGAACTTACACGAAATGTCAGTTGACAACATACTGAGGTTTCAACTTATGCACAGATGCAGATCTGAACGGTAAACACCGGAAGTAAAATGATAGCTCGCCCATGTGTTCACAGCGCTCTCGGTCCGGACGTGAATCACCTCACACGCTACCGGTAAAGTATTTATAACACCGCGTTTTACCTCAATCCCATTATGAAACCAATGAAATTCCATGCACAATATTTCAAAGATTATAATGAAATTTTTTCGGTTTTATAAAGTAATAACACATTTTGAAGAACCTACCCCATTAAATGGCGCCCATTTTTTGTTTTCACCGAACCTAAAAAAAAGCATATTAAACTGCAATATGTGTACTTCTTAATGTCTCAAACACTAACATTTCATTATTCATATAATCTTTGTTATAACGATTTTCATAGAATACAGCAGGCGAATATACGGAAAATATAATATTCAATAAACCTGTAAATAATCGTGGCACAAAAAAAATAGACGGGTTACGTAAAAAAATGGAGAAAATACAAAATGATCATGTCTCAGACGTGTTCGTTTTGACATGGAATGACTCTAGAGCATATGTCTCTAGTGTTCCGTCACGTAGAGCATCACGGGTTTGAATCCCACCTCGTAAGTGTTTACGCAGTTATCGTTTTCGATGTAGATAATGATGATGCCTGTCGGTCCTCGTAGCCATGGCCATTAGAGCATTTGTCTCTAGTGTTCCGACACGTAGAGCGTCGCAGATTCGAATCCCGCCTCATACGTGTTTACGCAGCTATTCTTCTCGATGTAGATAATGATGATGCTTGTCGGTCCCCGTAGCCATGGTCGTTAGAGCATTTTTCTCTAGTGTTCCGTCACGTAGAGCGTCGCAGATTCGAATCCCGCCTCATACGTGTTTACGCAGCTATTCTTCTCGATGTAGATAATGATGGAGCTTGTCGGCACTCGTAGCCATGGTCGTTAGCTCATATGGCTGTAGTGTGCCGTCAGGTAGAGCGTCGCAGATTCGAATCCGGCCTCGTACAAGTGTACGCAGTTATTCTTCTCGATGTAGATAATGATGGAGCTTGTCGGCCCTGGTAGCCATGGTCGTTAGCTCATATGGGTGTAGTGTGCCGTCACGTAGAGCGTCGCAGATTCGAATCCCGCCTCGTACGTGCTTAGTTATCGTTATCGATGTAGATAATGCTGACGCTAGGCGGCTCTCGTAGCCATGGTCTTTAGGGCATATGTCTCTAGTGTTCCGTCAAGTTGAGCGTCGCGTGTTCCAATCCCGTCCCGTACGTGTGTACGCAGTTATCGTTATCGATGTACATAATGATGGTGCTTCTCGGATCTTGCAGCCATGGTCGTTATGGCATATGTCTCTAGTGTTCCGTCACGTTGAGCGTCGCGGGTTCCAATCCCGTCTCGTACGTGTGTACGCGGTTATCGTTATCTATGTAGATAAGTATGTTGCTTGTTGGCCCTCGTAGCCATGGTCATTAGGTCAAATGTCTCAAATGTTCCGTCACGTTGAGCGTCTCGGGTTCGAATCCCACCTCATACGTGTGTGTTTGCAGTTATCGTTATCGATGTAGATAATGATGTTGCTTGTTGGGCATGGTCGTTAGGGCATATGTCTCTTGTGTTCCGTCACGTTAAGTGTCGCGGCTTTGAATCCCGCCTTGTACGTGTGTACGCAGTTATCGTTATCGATGTAGATAATGATCGTGCTTGTCGGCCCTCGTAGCCACGGTCGTTAGTGCATATGTCTCTAGTGTTCGTCCACGTAGTGTTCCTCCACAATGTTTTCCATTACAAATTCCACTCATTCACTGAACCAACTTTTGATATTTATTATAGCAATAAAGAGTAGCCATAGAGATTCTTTAATGCTCCATCTTTGAGGATGTAGTCAATATAGCAGCGGAAGATGAGTTACCGATAAAAATATCTTGTTCTGATTCTGGACATGTTGCTCACGTGTTCGCTCGAATCACTCCTCTCGGAGTTTGTTTACATTGCCAAGTAATCATACCACGGAGTAAGTTAATGTATGCTGGATAATGTCCCAGTATACCGTAAGAACAGCAGAAACCGTGAATGGCTTCCTAGAAATTGACAGTGAGAATTATTTGTATGAAAAAATAAACCTTCTGAACAACTTTTAAAGATACATGTTTTAATGTGTATACATCACAACAGGTAAAATAGAACGTTAATATCAAAGATTGCACTAATGTACTTAGTGGTTAAAGAGTAAATAATGACAAAGCTGTTTTCAGCAGTGGTGCTAACATATATTATATTTGCAAATTCCCTGCAATTTATATTTTTCAGATGCATATTTCGTACCATAATAGTAAAATGTGGTATCAAACTTTTGTAAAAACTAATACGGTCCCTCCGTCCGCCCCCGAGTAATGGAGGTGAAAAGATCGCTCGTGTAGCGGTGAAAATATAACACACAACTATGTACTAAGTAATGCTGGCTTTAACATTTACATGGTTCATGGGTAAAGGTCTATTAGAACACGTTTTTGTCCTCATTTAAAACTAAAAGGCACCCATTATAAAACCAACAGTTACTGATTCCTCCACTAGGAGCGTTAGTGGTCACGTAGTTAACTCATCAGCGACAGATTGCGCCATGGGAGAATGTGGACGCTGTGGATTGCAATTGTCAATAATAAACTTCAAACAGATATTTTAGAGTATTACTTTCATTTATCAGAAATAAATCTTTAGCAACTTTTGCATCCTTTCCAAACACTCGTGATAAAGACGTTGAGACCTGAAAAATAAATAACTATTCTATGCCCTTATAAAACAGAAAGCTACAATTATGTCTACTGGCTCACGGAACATTGGGCCTATTATTTCATATTAGAATTCTTATACCTTAAGTATCTCAAGAGGTAATTGTGTTCCGTTGAAAACTTTGAGCCTCTTATATCAATTGTGCATTTGTTTTATGATTTGTTGTCACTTAAAACTGTATTATTCCATCTAATTGAGTTTTTCTCATGCGTTTCTACTTACAGGCTTGTGCTTATTCCTTGTTTAACATCGGCCGTCTAAACGCTCACGTGACCTAATCACCTCTCTTGACTGCTGCCGTGGTATAGAATGTTGTGCTCTAAAATGAGTTCATTATATAACTATGTTCTAAGGGAATTGCCAAAGTTATACTTTCATAACTCTATGAATTAAATATATTACGCAACAGTGTAAATATATCTGTAACACCTGTCAATTATTTAATTAAACAAAGAGGGGGATCCTTTCCTTCAAACTTGCCTCTCGGGATGGGTGACGGTAGCATCGGTATCACTTTGAACTGTATATGTAGTAAAGTGCACAGCCTACGGCGCCGAAAACAGCCAATTGGAGTAAAGGGAAATGCAGTAAAACGCGGAGGGATACTCTCAGCCCGGCAAGGTTATATGATACAAAACATAGATGCCATCTATTTAATACAGACATCTGAAAATAAATGTGTAACAGTAGTAACCGTGTACACTAAAAATGACAATAAATGGAGTCAAGATATTAGGAAAGAATTAAAAGTGGAGGAAATGAATGGGAAAAGCATGTTCAAAGAGTGAATAGGAGAACATCTAAAATAGCCATAAGCTTTATCTCAAAGTTACAAGAAACTTGAGAAGACCGAAGAAAAGATGGGGAGACCAAATTGGTGGCGGAACGGATTAATAAGTTCAAAGTCGTGAAGTAGACAAATATTTCTACTTATATAATGAGTAATTCTCAGATCGGTACTCAGACATTATACCATATTTGGTTTGTAACAAACTCGATATGACACACTTGAAGTAATAAACAAATAACATATTTACATCACAGGAGAGACTCGCAAGAATACCTTCCCACGGTTGTATTTCTCACACAGAGACTTATTGCTGATAAAATGTTTTGTTCCATTCTCTTTCCTGCTAACACATACATATGTGCGGTGTTTGACTCAACATATTAAATTTTCATTGGGCTAGGAGCTTGAGGATATGTCATCTTTTTTCTGAGTCTTCATAGAAAGTGCAGAATTCACTATAAAATTCACTCCTTTCAATAATGAACCAAAATTGATTACTTCTATTTCTCATTTATGGCACTTCAATGTTAATTTTCCGTTTTTAGGAACTGTACTTTTGTTACATTTTTTTCATATTTTGCTTTCTTTTAAGCAGCCTGTTTTACGTAGTTCACATGTATACTCCTTGTTGAAGCTGCTTACTTAATTCAGCTGTGTGTAGCACCCTAATGGTCACTTAGTGAGTCATTGGATACGGTTTACGCTGTTAGCGCTATCGATGTAGATAATGATACTGCTTCCGTGCGTTAACATAAACAACACTTGCTCTCAGGAGGAAACGTGTGCAGGATATATTTTTCCTGGAGGAGTCGGGGGAACTATAGTATCAGTTGGAGATGACGTCATAAGTAAATGTACTACCTTGAAAAAAATCTCTGTTCACTCGCTCGCATGCTGTAATGAGCACTGCTGGTGCTAGGGCGAATGTTTAATGAGACCAATAAAACATGTTAATATGTTGAAAGTAGAGCCGTAATCTTTCTCGGATAATGTTAGAGTTACGTCAGCACGTTGCTCACAGACGTATTCTCGTGATAGCTACTGCACCCGTCATACAATCAACGTTTTACTTCTCACAAGTGAAATCGTAAAAACGCCAAAATTAAACGAAGGTAGTAGACAATTTCTTGAGAAAGTGAGTGACTCAGTTTGGTGACAGTGTGTTTTATACAGATGACAAAAAAACTGTTTTGAAGGTTGTGTGATATTAAAGTGAGTGAAGAAAAGCTTTTCGTTGTGCATCAGAATATCGGGCGCGAAAAGCACAAAAAGAAAAGTAAGACAAGTCACTTACTTCTTAATCAAAGCTCGGGAGGATCTTCCAAAATATCTGTTGTTAATAGATGTGTGTGAGGAACGTTGGTTTCTGCCAATAGTCCGTTAGCAAAATAAAATAACCCTACTTTACGGCAATTTCTCTAGCATTATACTTATGGGACAGAACATTCCGGATGAATCTACACTTACAAATGGTTACTGGTAAGGTGTTACGGAATTACAATAGTAAATTACGTGATTTTGTAAGGAAATAACAAAATGTTTGTTTCAATAGACGAGACAAGTGATAAAGAGAGCCGTGATATTACAAATGTTGTTACATTAGAAGTAGACAACATTCCAAAAATGTTTCTTGTTATGACAATATTAATTGAGAAAGTTAACTAACAATGTACATACAAGCTATTTGATATAAATCACAGATGAGCAGAGTTACCATATCACAAATAACTTACTCTTGCTTTGTAATTATTAGATCAAGGCTTGAGTATAATTAATTTTTAAAAGCTTAAACTTAGGTCATATATAAGGATAATGACCGAACAAGCATGCATAAAATAACGTAATTTTAGTTTCAGTGTTTACTCGCAATTGTACAGGGATATTCTAAATGATTGTTGGGGTTCCGTGACTGTTTTTTTTTAACGTGGACAACATAGCATTTTTATTGTTGCAGTAACGGTTAGATAAAGTCTCAAAGTTTTTTTTTGCATCACCTGCAGTACGTAGTTTACCACCAGATGGCAGTAATGGCAGTGTTTAACAATATGGCGGTTAAGGGTAAGGAGGCAGCTTTTTGTAATCTTCAATATTATCGGTACCGATCCGTTACCAAATTCCAGCGTCATTCTCGGACAAAATACGGAAAGGAGCCTCCTTCAGACAATGCTACTGGAAGATCGTACACACAATTTGTAGATACAGGTTGTTTGTACAAAGGTTAAAGCAGTGGGCGACGCGCCGTGTCAGAATCAAATGTGAATCGGATTAGGAACGTTTAACTCCGTAGTGCTAAGTAATCAACTACGAGATGTAGCAGGGAACTGCAAGTTCCTCGAACCACAGTACGGCATGAGTTACGAAAACGCCTAAAGGTAAAGCCGTCTTCTAAACCATCACCGTTGTCATGTTGACTCGTGTGTGGGAAGAGATGGACTATCCAATAGTTGTGTGTGTAGAGTGACAAAAGGCCAACATTTGTAATGTATATAAAACAACTTTGAGCTACAGTATACAATAAAACAAGATTCATATTCCTACGTCAATTGCACTGTGAGTTTTGGAGTTTCGTAACCCCGTGTACTTGATCAGAAATGAATCCAACCGAGAAGTGATCATAACCTTTGTGACCATCCTGCTATGTTTCCCTTCCTCCTAGTACATCCCTGAACACTCTCACCACGGGAATAAACAGGTAAATAATGTCAGTTCTCAGAAATTGTGGAAGTTTGTAATATGTCGCTAAGTATTGCCAGTGATTGTATTAGTGAGATAGGAGAAACAATATTTGGTGTTTTGCACAGTCAAGTACGACAGGTTGTTTATACGGAGTATCAGTTTTATAAAAGAACCTCATATGACGGAGAAAGGTGCAAACATTGCTTACAGGATACAAAGAGTACTGCCAATTGCTATGTTTGTCAAATCAAAGACAGACTTATCAACACCACAGAGCAAATAATTTGATTTATAGAGAATCTGCACGTCAATAATTGTTAACAAAATGTTAGAAATAATTAAATTAGAATATTTGGGAACATATAAACAATGTATTTTATCTGTAGTGATAATTTATATTACTAGGATGTTTATTTCACAACTCGCACTAAATAAATGTAAAGCCAAATAATAAAATAAAGCTAAATAAGTAAGTAAGTAAATAAGTAAATAGGTAGGTGGGTGGGTGGGTGGGTGAGCAAGCGCAGCTAGGAAGCAGGGAAGTGAAGTGTGTGACAGAGTGAGTGAGGGAGTATCCCAGATTTAACCATATGTTTGAGTAACTGATATCATCTCTTATCTCTCAATAGAACTATTTTATTGAAAATTTTCAGAGATCAGTGTTGTAATTTGCGGTCTCACTTTTAATGGAGAGCAAGTGAAAAGAAAAATGTTGTTGGTTATAAGCAGAATTAATCAAACTTCTCAGCACTATAAGCCATATATAGTTCAACTTCCACGTAAAAATACTCATGTAAAACAAATTTAAAACATTTAAATAATTGACGGGTTTCATAGACCTTAAAATATTAGTAAGGATGTTGAGAATTTGATAAACAAACTTATTTAATTAATAAACGTTTCCAAATCAGTTCTCCCTTATATTTTATTCACCAGGACCTTTTCGTCCCGAATACTTTTCCAGGATATTCCAAAATTCTACACTCTTTAGACTATTTAAAGGGATGCTGGCTGAAACTAATGGTTTGCGGATAAATTTAAAATTACCATTGCCATCATTTCATTTCTACTTGCAGTAAATGCTGTTGGTATGATTGTTTGGATCTTGGACACAATTTTATTAACAGCATTTCTATGAGCAGCTGCTTGTATATGTCGCGAAAATTAGTGTTTTCTCTTGCAGGGCATTTATTAGAATGGTATAACTATAATATCAATGTATTTTAGTAAAATAAGATCAACAATCAGTAATGGCATTAATTTAAAAAATAAATTTTTGGAAATACAAAATAAAGCTTAGTGCAGTAATACAAAGGCACAGTACTACACACACAGATATATATAATTATATATATATATATAGTTAGAGTAGGATTTAAGTCAATCCATTTGCGAAGCCAATAAACTTTACTGTTCTTCTCCTTCGACGTTGTAACATTCCGTTTGTTACTGCTCACACTTCAGAAATTCACTACATTAGTACAAGTTTAAGAGTTAAGTGAAAATGACACTTTTTAATTCTTGGGGATGTTATCGTTGTGGGGGATATCTTTGTTTGCAATATTAAACCATATCAAAGTTTATTTTGCAAGAGCCACTCCGAACGTCAAACACTATTCAGTTTAGCTGTGCAGTGGCATATTTTTATGCCAGGAAGCACTCAAGTCTTTATTTTCGTTCTTATGCGTAGTTGAAAAATTTTGAAAAGTTATAGCTAGGTAATAGTCCTGCACAAAAGAGCAATTGAAATGAAAGCTTCTCGTGTTATTCTGTTCTTAAGTATAGGAGTGAAATATATGGACGAATCTTTGCTGAAAAATTAAAACGTTTTAATAAATATGCACAAATTATTTAAATATGCACAAAAGCCTTATATATGCAATTATATAAACTACAAAGCTTCCAAAGTACGGTCATTTCAATTTGGAATAAAGTTATTTCTTACATACATATGTTTAACCATCAAGGAATAAAAGATGCAATTACCCAAAAATCCGAGCTGCAGTAATCATATCACACAGGATGAATAGCTAATCCGTTAATTATTTAAGCGTAAATAAATTCATTTTGAAGCTGCTGAATATCTGAATACAACATATTACTAAAAAGTGAAAAATCAATATACAAAAATGACACTCGACATTTACTAAGAGGTGTAGTTCTGTAGTTGATGTGTAGTTTCTGTATTTGATGTAGGTTATTTTCTACACTGGGATGTCTCTGAAATCTAAGTTAACAAAGATGAAAGTAGGAACAACTCCTATGTTATTCTTGGTGTTAACCTTAATACATCTTTATTAGTTAAGTATAAACTTTCTTGTACGAGGAGCCTTTAAATCCGCATTTTACATTTCCATGACGATATCTGTTGGCGTTCTTTGCAACCTCTTTAATTGATGTAGTCGCCAATTCCACCACTAGGTACGCATGAAGTCAGATATAGGACCACCACCAATAGATGGTGCCAAGGATGTGTCAGAACACTGCAATTAGAGAAACCAAAAAAATTAAAGGCCACTTGTGTTAAGGAAATGAGGTTTTATTTTTTCCAGGTCAGATTCTCATTAGTCTTAATGGCGACTTATTAAGAAACCAATAAAAATAGCTTTACATCTGAAGATGAAACTTCCCTCTCTGTTAGCGGGGAACTGAAAACTCCTATCATGGATACTAGTTTACGGAAAATAATATTTGACATTCATCAAGTAGTATTGGTAATTAAAACTTAAATTATGGAGTTACTCCACTTTGTACCAAGCTGTGCATTTCGGTGGAAGATTAGGCAGTTCATACACATTGCTGTAAGTCACACAAGGGTAGGGCAAGGCAATAGAAGGAACACCAATATCGATAAACGAAAAACAATACTGTATCAATCCTGGCTATGTTAATCACGTGGTCGCTCCTGTCTCAGGTTTCGGTGTTTATCATTTGTTCTAAACCTCCAACGGTGTCGGTAAAGTACTCATGGTATCCGCAAGAGGTATAGGTACTATGTGACACATCAAGAGTAAGTCATTATTGAGAGATGCTTCCGTATGTTAGACATTTTATTATCGTCTATACATTAACTCACTTCATTATCAGCTTCATATGTGCAGAATAATCACAATCTAATTTACAATTATGATAGGCTGTAATGTAAAACCTACAACATGCCAGAGTTATAAATATGAGTATAGATTCGAATTTATAACGTTGTTGTTAACTGATTACACAATGCACCTATCCTCCTCTCTGCAACGTAGGAGGTACCTGTCTGCCGACGTCTAGAGTAACTCTAAGCTCTATGGACCCTGCGCTTATTAGAGAGCCGTTTCAAACATTTCATTCATTTCCGATTTACTTACCGTTGGGGAACGTACATTGTTTAAAACAACAAAGATAAACTGCAAATTCTGATATTCTGTTATTTATTAATCAATCGTTATAATTACGTAGTTGTAATAGATATAAGCGTAGTCAGGCTGCTTCAATCGTGCTGTACGCGTCTGGAAGGGAAGAAAGGTAGACCGATAGTGAGAGAGCCTTCCCTGATTGGTTCATGATATTATTCCGAACATTCCTCTACGCCAATTAGTTTCAAAATGAGAAAAGAGTTCAAATGCTTATAGAAGTAATAGTTTCCTATTTTATCTGTATCAGACCCACAGCACAAAGATGTGTTCTGTACTCATAGTTTCTGAATGGAATATTTACAACAAATTGAACATAAACATATACTTTAAGAAATCTTGTATTGTAGTCTCATGATTTCTCTACTTTGGTATAAACTATTCTTACAAATGCTTATTCCTTTGACCACCAAGTAAATCAATTAAACATTATCTTATGGGAATTTATTGTTTTATAAGAGTATGCAATAAACCCTATATATGTCCAAATGCTGACAATCTTTGTGTAGCATGTTTTGAGGCTGCTGCACTCACTCAAGTAGACAAATATATATACCTTTTTAGGATACAGAGAACTCATAATAGTTAATTACACTGAAATTTCGGTACCGACTTTTTTGGTGGAACAGAATACTTTCCCAGTTACGTTAAGTACAGAGTGCAAAAATAGACATAGCAAACCGGCACACCGGCGGAATTATGATATATTGACACTATTAACTTCTCACTCTTTCATAAATTACAGCCTAACTTGTGTTATTATAACTGGGAATGGTTCCTTAGCTTTAATATGGCAAGAAGTTGACAACGTGTAAAGAATATGTTTTATCTGTATGTTACATACTCATGTTACGTCCTGGTTAGGGAATTGTGATCATCAATAAAATTTAGGTCAAAGCTTATTCCAACAAAAATTTCGTTACAGTTGAGTATATCTGCATCTGCAGCTATTTAAATTGTGTTTTATTACAGTACTTGGTACATATACATATGCAAACGTCCGTTATAATGTTGATGATAATAATAACATAAGTATGCACATATAAAGCAAATTCCAGTGTATTTCGAATCAAATATAGGCTTCAACACTACAGTAACAAAGATTTTGATTTATAAAAAACCTGAGATCCTGAGGAAGGCCATGGAGTTTACAACGGCCGAAAGCTCGACGTTTATTATTTTGACACGGCTCATTTTCCGCGAATCCTTGATTATAAAAAAAATCAGCACGTTGTTTCTGGGACCCATTTTCACGCCTGATGGATCAAGCGCTATACAACCCGTAACCGAAACGGAGCAAAAACTGAAATCGTGTCTCCCAAAACGGGGGAACCATTAAGTGCAGCTGCCTATTGGAATTAAACAAGGGCATCCCATTCCAAATTTCCCAAAAAATTCAAACACCCCAGCAGAACATGAAACCAATTACTAGCTTATTTCGCAGGTTAAGCCTCAAAGCGGCTAGGTACTGCGGCATAAGTCACCCGGACAAGGAAAAAGAAAAATAGCCCCGCCCGACTAGGACTACCCCTGGACCGCTGGAGAGAAGTGGAGTTGAGAATTGTTAACGGTAGAGAGTGCACGTGTATCAGACGTACAGGAAGGTTTCATACGTGTGTGTTACATCATTCTGCTGATATCAGAGCTGTATGTGTCTTTCTGCGGAAATAAAGAGGATTTTGAATCTCTGCAACTTGGACTTTCAGTTCTATGAACCCACAAAGCCACAATACTGTGGTTTGGAATTTTTCATTTCCACTAATTCTTCACTCTTCTAGTATACAAGATAACAGTGAATGTAGCGCTTGTCAGTAAAAGTCAATACGCCTCAACGTTATGCCATGTATAGAAGTAAATCAACAGCAGGCAGCTGCGTT
Organism: Mantis religiosa; assembly: GCA_030765055.1. NCBI lineage: Eukaryota > Metazoa > Arthropoda > Insecta > Mantodea > Mantidae > Mantis > Mantis religiosa. Next base: position 187,242,390 of record CM060949.1, on the reverse strand, counting down.
GTCCCGTCGTACTCAAGTAGAGACAATCCCCACATAATCAAGACGGACGGTAATCCAAGTTCCTAACTTGAAAACGGTTTATCGTTTCCATTATTATATTCTGTGTGTTTTTCCGGTCATATACAGTAACAGTGTTGGACGTACTATAAGTCCAAATCGGTGGCACTGAAGTGTCATGTCCGTCAAAGTTAATGTAGAAGATTGGGTATATAAATAGCAGAGGAAATCAGAAAATACTTTAATACATAATATACAATACATAAATTCCTTATTTAAAATACTATTCTGACAGAACTCTAACATTCACCGCATATGCAAAATAAAAACACACGTAAACTAGTTTAACCATAGGAAATGACCAACGTTAGAGTATACTTTTGTGTTTGTTGTTAATTCTCAACTGCAACGCAACTGAAAATTTATTTATATTGTAAGTCTTTGTAACACATTTGTAGGTGCTACTTAGCAGGAAAGAGAAAGAGTAAAAAGAAATTTAGCAACAATAAGTTTCAGTAGATAAATACAAACTTGGGAAACTGATCAGGAGAGTTGTCCCCGATGAGTATAGTCTTAAATGACGGGCAACTGTGAAACAACAATGTGTCAATGGAATAAACTTTACAATGTGAGACATAAGCATATCTGTCATGGATAAAATGTGGCAATCCTAACATGAGTTAAACTTGTCAGGCTCCGTGATCTAATAGAAAGTTTCGTAGCTCTTTGTTCCATACCGTCAGAGGGCAGTGATTTTTTCTCAGATGTAAACGCCTCTGTGTTCCGTCTTTTCAAGGTAACAAAAGCAAATAAACTTATATGTACCATAAATTAAACTAACAACTTAAATCGCAACCTTCGAAGTTAAACTTTTTTGAGCAAATCTAATCCGCAGGGCCCTAATTCTCCCCTTGCGCAATCTATCGGCAATGGATCAACTACATGAGTCCATGCGCTTCTAGTGGCGGAGTCAGTAACTGTACAAACTATCACGGTTACAGAAGGATAATTATGGTGACTTTTGTAACTGTTCCCTTCATCTCCTTTCGGTGACTTTTTACTAACTATATTCATATTCATTTTATCTATAAAGTCATACACAATAAAACTGTTTATACAATAACGTTTATCTCCAATGATGTGAGGTAAATGGGAGACTAGGTTTTTTAAACATAGTTTCTTCAAGAATGGGTAGAAAAAGTCAATGAAGGTAATATATTATTCGTAATAGTCCAGGGAGGTACCGGATGAGCTGGTGATACACATGTTCGAAATCACACAGTACATTAAGTGTAAATTAGCGCAAATTCTATCTAATTACAAGAATCAGAGTGAGAAGTCCATTCCCATAGCTGGAATTTGAACCACTATCTCCCAGTCTTCAACCGGTTACCTTAACTACTGAGCTACAGTGAGAACAGGACATTATGAAATTGTATTGAATGTAGTTGAAAACTGTAACGACAGAAAAGGTTTAAAGTTGTTATTAATTTACAAGTTTGGGGAATTTGTGTGTAATTCTATATTTGTTATTGCTATAAACAAAAATTACGTGTATAATTAATTATTATAAAGTATAATGTTGGCTGGTCTACAGTTATATCAGAAATATGGAAATGATGAAACAAAAATTAATTGTAATGTGGTAAAGTTCCTTGGAAACAGAGATGTTTATTATAAATATGTAAAGAACCGCGGAAGATAATTACAAAAATATGCTATCAGTGTATTATTATTATCATTATTTAAAATCAAACACAGTTTAGAGTTAGAATTTTAGTGTTATATTGCACCACTATCAATATTGCCTAATAGTGTGGTGTGGTTTGCCACATGTTCCAAAGTTCATATCTCGGTCGGATTTATTTATCTGCGCAAGTTTATCTCATTCGGCGTTTCCCTTATCCAGAAACACGAATATAATTCTAAATTCTATTGATCCTGGCCTAATTTCTGCATTATTTCAGCCAGTTCATTCATTGTGTGATATAACTTAACGTTGGAGGAGGTAAATAAACATGACTATTAATGTATATTACACTTATTGAAGGAGCTTCATCATAACAGTCCAGAAGATACACTTTAGAAGGAATAAATTACATATCCAGGTGAATACAGAACAGCCGACGTACAATGTAACGGTAGAATTTGTCCAGGACATAAACAAATTGCAAGATGTGTTCTACAACTTAAATCCATAAACAAAGCGTATCTAAGTCCTTTTGTTCAACGGTGAAGCACAGTGGTTCAAGAATGTTCATGACTCCACATTCACATTTGTAACAAGTATTTCAAACAACTATTTACCATCAATGAAGTACAAACTAGATATTGCATAAGAAGTTGATACTCTTTGTTACCTGGCAAAGCCTAGGTTATTTAAGTATCAAAATTCATTTCTGACTGATGTATCAGCACGAACCTGCAATTGAGTCCAGTTTCTGTAATTGCTGATATTGAACGTGCTGCAATAAATATTGTGTGAGCTGTGGTCAATATTGTTATGTCAGATTGTCCTTAAGTCAATCCTATTAAATACAAGCTGATAAAGAAATTTAACAAAAATTATTTAAATTATTGGAAGATGGTTAGATTCACAGTAAGTTGATGACTGTTTTGTTTCAAATTGTATTCACAAGATGAGAAGTTTTCTTTTGATGACTTAGCATACAACTAATGTTTGTGATTGTCTTCATATCATATTTAAGAAGACAACTAACGCTCTCTATCCCGGTATAACTTTACCTCGATTAACATAAGGTTAATAGAGCAATGACTTTTGGAAGAATATAATAGAAGAATAGGTCAGGAACTTATGCGAGTGCAAACACATTACTTGTTTCACATATAACACACAACTCTGTACCAAGTAATGCTCAGCTAAAGAATTGCTAGGATTAAGGGGAAACTACATTTGAACACTAATATAACAAAGGCCAGGTCATAAGGGAGGTGTGGCTCCTGGCCAAAAGTTAAGCTTGCTGACGCCATCCCAGTGGTGACATGCGTTGTCGAGCGGTAGGACACAAGAACAGTGGCACCTTGACGTCCCAGTCTCGCTGGTGACTCGCTCACGACCTTCCTCAGGTGTTCTTCTATGGTCTTGATGTACCTCTCGACCATGCCGTCCGACTGTGGATGTAGAGGTGTTTTGCGGGTCTGGTTCACCCAGTCTTTCCACTGCCTCCTTCATCAGCTGCGACTCATACTTGGTGCCCTGGTCGTTGTGGAGCTGTAAATGCACCCCAAAATGATAGAACAGTTGCTCCACGAGGCAGTCGGTTATCAGCTTCAGTTCGTGATGGCAACTTGGTGAAGTAGTCCACGGTCACCATCAGGTATTTGTTTGTCCGGTCGGACAATTTGAATGGTCCAGCTATGTCGACAGCGATCCCTTCGGATGGCACTCTGACGTGTTACTGCTGCATACGACCCCGGTACCTAGTCTGGGAGCCGCGACTCGCCGCGCACACATGACACTGACGGCGCCATCTCGCAGGTCTGCTCGGAGCCTCAGCCGTTACTAGATCTATCGGAGTTTGTGGATCGTTTGCTTTGCTGCCAGGTGTCCTCCTGAAGGACCTACGTGCAATTCCTTCAAAACTTCCGGGATCTTACTCCGTGGAAGTACAAAATGTTCTTTCTGCGTGTTCCAATCTGGCGATTCCCATACCCGGAACAGCAGGCCCTCTTTGGCCTTCAGTGAGTCCCATTGGACTCAGTACGATTTGTATGCAGCGCTTCTGAGCGCGATGTCCTCCCAGGTTGGTCTTGTCACTGCCTCCACTTCTCTCAAGGGTGGTCCCAAGTCTATGTCTGCTATCTGCTCCCTGATCAGACCTGCACTATTGCAACCGTCCGCAGGCACTGCCGTGAACACTCTGAGACCTGCGGTACGCCCCTTTTCTACCACCCTTGTGCATTGATCGCACTCTTCGCGGCAGGTTCTTCGGGAAATGGCGTCTGCGTTGGCGTGGCTCCTCCCTCTACGATGTTCAGAGGTGAAGTCCTACTCCTGTAGTCTCTGGACGCAAAGGGCTCTCTAGCCTTGCAGCTTTTTAAAGCTAAGTAGCCAGGTTAGGGTAGAGTGGTCAGTCCTTAGGCGGAGTGGCTGACCGTACAGGTACTTGTGGAAGTGCTCCAAGTCTTCACTACCTCCAATAGCTCTCGCCGTGTGACGTAGCAGTTCTTTTCTGCCTTGGATAGCATCATACAGTAGTAGACTATCACTCACTCGTGGCCGTTCTGTATCTGGGTTAGTTCGCTTCCAAGTAAATGGTCGCTTGCGTCGCTGTCCACAATTGTTGTGGGATTCCTAAAATAGGAGCAGTGTAGAGTGTCTTCTTCAGCTGCTTGAAAGCGCCTTCGTTGTCCTCCGTCCACGAATAAGGCCGATGTTCTTTTGTCAAACGAATGAGGGACTTGGCGATGTTTGAGAAGCCCTTTATGGAGCGGCGGTAATAACTTCAGAGCCCCAGGTAGCTACGCAATTCTCGCTTATCCTTTAGGCGAGGCCAATCTCTCATGGCCTGTGTCTTCTCCGGGTCTGTGGCCACTCCGGTTGTTGAGACTATGTGGCCCAAGTAGTTGACTTCCTTACGGAAGAGCTGGCACCTGACGTTCAGCTTGAGCTTGGTCACCTGCAGTCTCTGTGGCCCTTTGCTCAGGTTGTCGATACATACAACACATACATATACACTGTTGTATTAATATACAACATACATTAAGATGGAAAATGTATATATAACTGATTATACAGTGGTTACTAGGGGGACGTAATCAAATCCGGAAGACACAATTAGAGACACTATTTACTACATTAAACATAAAACTTATAAATGATATGTCAAATAAAAAGCAACCCAAACGATTTTGTTTGCTGGCACCAGTGCGCATGTGCGTGCAATGTGTCTGCCGCAATCCGCTAGACAGCGGTAGTAGCAAAGATGGCGACTAGTAAACATAAAGCGTTTTGCAGTTTGCAAAGACCAAATATGTAGCTACCATGCAACGTGCTTTCCGCATTAAGTTCGGTTGTAATCCTCCTAGTGGCAATAACATTCGTAGCTGGTATCATCAGTTTGAAGATACCGGGTGCATTTGTATAGGGAAGAGCACATATTGAGATTAGAAGGGAACTATTATTTATGGCCGCCAGTAGTTGTGCTGCAGCTTTGGAAATGAATTTGTCGCTTATGGAAAGCTCCTGAAGGGTCGGAAAAATTGATTCTAGAAACTCCCTAAACACAATGACAGAATCATGCTTCTCTACAAATCAGTCAAAGGCCAATCAGTCTCGATTTCTTACAACTCATTAGTGCTATTCCTTAAAGCGTTGCCGGATAATTACGAAATAAATCACAAATGTCAGTCATAGTGCCTAACAATTAGGAAAGTGAGTTGTAGTAAGTGCAGAGGACAAAGCTAAATTTAGTCTATGACTAGCACAATGAACAAATAAAGCTTTTGGATACAGCTGTTTCACTTTCGTTTGAACTCCATTGAACTTTCCAGTCATAGAACGAGCATCATACCCCGGTCCCACCAGATTGCTCATATTTAGTCCAATGTTAACGCATTCTTGAATAATTGTCTTAGCAATGTTCGTACCAGTTAAGTCATATGTAGACACAAATCCCACAAAGTCTTCTCTCAAAACATGGCCAGAGTTGACATACCGTAAACAAACAGATAGATGCTCCATTCCGAAAATATCTAAAGCTTCATCAGCAATGACACTAAAGCATTCTGCATCTGAGAACCTTTCCTTGTACTATTTCGGCAGATATGCCCAAGACTTTTTTCTGGATTAAGGGGCTAATATAAGTTGAATTTTTCTTCGCAATTATCACACGTTTTCTAATATCTTGTCACCAGAATCATGACGAAAACGTAAGAGAGCTCAGAGCTTCTGTCTTTCTTATCAAGTTTTGTCAACATTAAGGGACCACTATCTAAATCACCTTTGAGGAAAATTCTACTTGTCCGCAAAATATTATTGTTTTTATTACTGGTAGAAAAGCTTCCCTATTATACCCAATTTTCTTTTCGCTTCTGATTATTTTTCTTAGATGTAACATCTTCATTTCTACCATCCTCTATTGCCAAAAAAAAAGAAAAATACCAAGACGCTTGGCCGATAAGACAGTTTTTATAACAATTGCCTGGTGATTGCTAAATGCTTCTACAGCATCCTTTCATTTATAAAATGGTTTTGTCACCAAACATCGTAAGTTTTGCTGACCGCATTGGACCACGCCTTGTTTGCAGAAGAAAACACAGTAACAGCAATATGCACCGTCTTGCACTTTTGAGTATGTTAGCCGCGTATGTTGAAAACTAAGTCTCTTAGAGCCGTGCAAACGTATGGGAAACACAAATGAACTTTTAGGCTTCAAATCGTTTGTGAGTGTGTTTACCTAACATTTCACTCAACGCGAGGGCAGTCCACACAGTGTGAAGACCGAGTCCCCTCTGACGAGGGAGTTAACGGGTTGTCCCCGGAGGTTGCCCGGCGCCACCGTAGGGCTTTCCATAGGGCAAGACCTAGAAAGTAGCATGTCCCTATCTGGTCCGAGAACACAAGACGGAATGGAACCCCAAAGGAGAGGGCTACCAATTCACCTCGTGCCACCTGGTGACCTAGCACACCTTCTACTAGCAATGCTGGCTAGTACGCGGGAATATTAGGCTTCGCTCAACCCCGTCCACAGACGTACCCAATCTCACACGGGTATCTGGAACCACTTCCCCCTCGAGTCCAACCCAATCCGAACAACTCCCTTACGGGAGGGGCTCCGATATTCGGCCCGAGGTTCCTCTAGTAACGTCAGAGTTACCATGAGTGCTAAGGGTTTCGCAGCGCTCGCACCACGGCAGCTGAATTAGACGGATCCCCTCCCATACGGAATGTCATACCTAACATCTCTAGGAATGTTGACACAGTTTCTTTCTTGCACCAACAGGCCGATATCGCAACCGGTATTAAAATTGTGAAATATTTCACTCGCGGCACGAACACTACACATTTCATTTTCAGTTGTTAGCCCACCAGCTTCAGGTTTAACTTCACTTAAAGCGCTAGTTCAGCATATGTTGCACGCATTGATAGGTTTAAAAAAACTATAGATTTTTAGTTCTTCTTCATATCTAAAAGCCTAATTTTGTAAACTGTCGAAAAATACCTTCACAATACGAGAAACGTTTGCTTACTAGCTACACTGCTCTAAGTCCGGCTTTTCAACCCTAGCAGGTGGTCACTCACTTTGGTCAATGACCCTTCTTTCAGCTTAAGAAATATCTCAGACCTGCATGAAGGTCCTGGGGACAAGTTAGCGAACCACAGTCGGAACAAAATAAAAACTCGCAATTTCAGATTCATTTGATTATTTAGTCGTTGTTGCCAATATTTTTCTCAGATAAGTTTATTTCTTGCGATATTATTTATTCCGAGATAAAAGTACTTATTAAGAGCTTTCATCGCATTGCAAGCCTTTGTTTTGTACCTAGCTATTCGCTTTTTTCTCCAGTACCAGTGAGGATCATAGTTAATGAATACTAACATTCAGTGAAGCTTGTCGCTTTAGTATAGTATGGTGGATGGTGTATGTGCGTCTTCCGGAGACAGGGTTTCCATCACCGATTGATGTTTCCTCCGGGTGAACATTAAGTTTCGGCAGATGAATGACGGCTGCAGTCCTTAGATGTAGAACTCTGTTTTTTAAAATAACCGTTAAATGTAAACATTCCTTGTTGTTTGTTCGGTAATTACTTTTAATTTTCGAATAATTAGTAGATATAATAACAATTGACATAATTATGTAGGTTGCTCGTATAACTTACAGAATTTGACACCGTCTTTTACTTATCAAGTGAAACAAATGTAATGGAGTTCTGACACAGAATACGTGATTGTAGTTTACTAAATTAAGTTTTTCATAATCTTGAAAATAAAAATAAATATACTAACCATACATTATTTGAAACTCCGCAGTCCTCGATGTTAATCCACATGAATTAATCAACCAGATCATCTGTAAGTAGTGCAGAGTGTTGCGTTACAGAAATTAGTTATTTTTAGTTGAGTCGATACTCACCTACATCGCATGTTCATTAGGTGCAGTATCAACAGCTGCATATTGCATTCAGGGGACCCAAATGACCTCGTTGTCGACGGCCCTTAAACCCCAAATCACTCATTCACTCACTGTATTTAGTTATGAATTCCGTAACAGTCCTACACTCATGCTGTATTTTTTTCAGCGGACTGTACTTCTACAATCGTACCTGACCTTGGGTATATGACATGACAGAAAAGAAAAGACGCGGTTTTCGATTGGGGGCGTAATGTTTCACAGTTACAGTTTTATTGTGCACGCATTCTATGTACGTTCATGTCTGCCTGACAGTAAATAGAGACGTTAAGATAAGGGCTAGAATAAACTTTTTCGATTTATTTTAAATTAAGTTTAATTTCTACTATTTATTAAGCAATTGAAATGACAATTCATTTGGGGAGTGGGGTATTCGGACCCACTTCATAAATACGTCGCTGGTTATGTATACGAATAACTTCGTCTATGTAGATAAAAGTTCCTTTATGCCATAATTACATGTCACTCTGAAACCTAACTCTAAATGTACTTTTTGTTTACAGACGAATCCTACCAACAAAAACTTCAGAGAGGATTACATTTAATTCATGTTTTAGGAAATAAAAATCGTTAATATATGTTCATTTTTGAGTACTTCAATTCCCACAGGAAGTGATATGTTCGTTCGACGAAATGCTTATATAAACTCTAGCTATGGTTTCTTTTCATAGCATAAAGCACAACTGAACGTGGGCTCTGTCTATAGAATGCAACTACAATGTGCTATAAAACATTGTAAGTGATTACAAATACTGTTTCCCAGTATAAGATATAATACGTGGACCCATCTATGGAGAACAACACGCACTCGGTTGGTAGATGTATAGACATTTCTCTCCTGGCGGATAATCAATACAACTAAAACAATTGTCTCTTACATAACACATATTCATATTAGTAACTTAATTCTGCGTGCTCACATTACTGTCTGAACTAGCTCTTTGTCAAAGGTTTATCTGTTTCAAATTTAGGATAAGCATTTACAGAACGTGTTTGCACATTTCGTTGTATATACAAGAGTGATATAGTTAAATGTTTAAACAGCCGGTCAACCATGCTCCATGCCGTTGCTATTAAATTACGAGAAACACAATAATGTACATTAACGAAATTATTGGAAACTGAACATTCCAAGTCAGCGTGTAGGTGCGGACGACTTCCATGAAGAAGCTCTAATTATACTAGGCAATAAATTTCACCTTTTTATGTGCCACATAAACAGAAATAGGGCACCTGATCTAAATCGAACGTTCTCAATACAAAAACACGTAACGGTTTTGTGTGACCGAGCTGAGGCGGATTATCACAAAAGTAGCAAAATATTTTCCTGTGTTAGCACAACGTGAAAAATTCCAATTTTCCATGATGACGCACTGTATGAACGTTTTGTCTACCCACAATAAAAATGTTAAATAAGCAAAGTATCCAGTGATCAAACAGATGTTACAGCTCATCGTTAACTAAAAGAAATAAATATGGAAGTTCTAACAATTCTTTTTTCCTCTGACATTTCTGTCTCTAATCACAACAATTCCATGTCAGAATAAGTTATAGGGCTTAGATGTTAACCGGAAATTCCGGATGTAGCTTTTGGACAGAATAACACATATCCCCCTTCCCAGCATTGCAAAATTCGGACTGTTAATGCAAGTTTTATTCAAAATTAAATACTCCTCTATCGGGCCATACGACAAAAATGTATTTATCTTCATCATATTTCGATTCCGTACATCAGAAGTGTGCACGCACATTAGACCGGGAGATACAAGTTTCATGCGATTACGGGATTTGAATCTGCACGCTCTCAGTTGTCATAATGATCACTTCACCACTTTACTACAGCTGAAGCTAAACAAAAGACTACTGTAATGAGCCCAGTTATTTTATTGAAACACATCAGCTTATGAGACTGTACAGATGACCATGTCCAATGTGGGACTCATACACGCGATTACCTGTACAACAAAGTACCAAAGATAACGTTTATCCGGACTAAAGTGATGTAGATATAGTAGTAATTATTTGTTACAAAACTTAGTACTAGAGTAGAGAATGTCAGGTAAGTACAACGACCAGTAAACGCAATGTTCCCTGAAAGCTTCGTTTTCCATATAAACTGGACGCATCCACATTACACCAATACTTCATTTTCATTCATTCATTCAAGTAGCTGGCGGCTGACTGAGGGTCAGCACGATGTGTGTCATTCGTGTACCTGTCCTACACGGACTTAACCACTTAATGACAGGAAATGTGGGGTTTTGCAGGTTGGTGGTTTAAGATAATGTAGAAGAAAAGAAGGGAGGTAGCCGTAGCTCCTCTTGGTAGCCAACTCGGGTGCAACGCTATGTTAGCACCGCTGGTGTGATAATTTTTCAGGAGGAGTTTAATTTAGAATGCCTGTTAAATTCAGTTCAAACAGTAGTGATTTTAGGCTGAAATAAGTACTCTATTGTTACCGGGTGTGCCCGCATGCCATGCGGGGAAGCCGGTATAGCTTGTAGCGTCTTTCGGTTGCTCTGTAGTTCCCTAGAGACCTAACCAGGGCGCTCTGATGTTGAGGCAAACTCGCGTAGAATTTTGTGGCCCGGCGCCTAATGACATCTTCCACATAGTGGAGAGATGAGGCTTCATGAAGGTATCTCACGGGAAAGCTCCAGCAAACAGAATAGATAGCCCTGAGACATCTATTTTGTACACGCTGAATTTGACGCAGATATGATCCTGCGGCCATGCCCCAGATCTCACAAGCATAAAGCATGATGGGAAGAATTAAAGCCTGAAAAAGGCGCAACTTAAGGGGTGTCGGCATTCCTGAGCGCATCATGGGGTATAACGAAGCCGAAGCACCGCATGCCCGATGTGTCGCCTCCTGGATGTGACCCCGAAAAGTTAGGCCCTTGTCCAGCTTAACACCTAAGTATTTGAGAGAATTTGTCCACTCTATCCTTCTGCCAGAATAATTAAAGGCGGGGAGGTTGGCGGGAAAGTGACGCTTAGTGAAGAGTATGGCTTGGCTTTTCTCTGGGTTGATAGACAATCGCCAAAGCCTACACCAATCTTGAATGAGGCTTAGGTGTCGCTGTATTGGGTTGAAGGCTCTGCGTGCGTTTCTGTTTGTGTTGTATAATAACACGTCGTCCGCATATTGGGCAATGTTGACGTGTTGCTCCGTGGGGAGATCCGCCACGTACACGCTAAATAGTGTAGGGGATAAGACAGAGCCTTCTGGGACGCCTCCTCTGATGGGTCGTCTGGTAGAAAGCTTTCCCGCCACAACAACTGTGAAGTGTCTGTGTTTTAGGAATGAATGTAAGATATGTATCATGTGTGCAGGAAGCCCCAGGGTGATTAGTTTGTGTAGGAGGCCTGCATGCCAGGTGGTAGAGAAGGCCTTCTCGACATCCAGAGACACCGCCGCGGTGAATGCCCTTTCCTGGAAACCCAGGGCAGCGGCCTCCACCAGACGGAGTAACTGCTGTGATGTCGAGTGCCCAGGACGAAAACCAAACTGATGGGGAGGAATAGCTTGAATGTCCCCCAGAAGGGGCGACAAGCGGACTAAAACAAGCCTCTCGAAAACTTTCGAGAGGACTGACAGGAGGCTAATGGAGCGGTAACTGGCGGGGAGAGCCGGATTTTTACCGGGCTTCAAAATGCAAATCACCCGAGCCTCCCTCCACTGCCGTGGAAAGTGGCCCAGGGCGAGACACACATTAAAAACCCGAGTAAGAAAAAGAACGGCTTTGAATGGAAGATGGCGGAGCATGATAGGTGTCAACCCATCAGGTCCCGACGCTTTTTTGGGATTTAGACGCCGGAGTGCGCCCTGGAGCTCACTGGGTCTAATGACAGGTAGTCGGTCCGCCTCAGCAAGAGGGCGTCGAAGGTACTGACGAACCTCCCGCTTGACGCGGCCAGTGAAGTCTAGGTCCTGGGGGTCATCTCGTGGCCTCATGGTCCTCTCTAGGTATTCGGCAAACACATTTGCTTTAGCTTGGGGTTCGTACACCAGGTCTTGGGTGCCTTGGATAGGGGTGTTTGGTGTTCCTCCACGGTTCCGGAGTCCTTTTGCAAGCCTCCACGCCTCGCCATTCTCAAAATTCACTCTAGACATCAACTCCTCCCACGCGCGCACACGGTGCTCGCGTAGTCGAAGTCGAACCTCTCGGCGCAAGCGCGCGAGCAGAACCTGATTATGACGAGTGCGGTGTCGCTGATATAGTCTGCGAGCCGCCCAAGAGCGACGAATGAGAAGATGGATGTCAAGCGGGATGACGTGAGGGTGTAGAGGTGCTGGAGTGTGAACGGTGAGGTTGCGAACTGTTCGTCCTACGATGGAGGTGAAGGAGGAGATCGCCGTCTCCAAGGTCGGTATATCTGTGATGTGAGGGTTAGGAGGTATGGAGTCATTTAAGCAGACCCGTACGCAATCCCAATCGACTTCACGGTTTTGAACCGTGAATTCATGACTGACAACCCGTAAGTTTACCTCAGCCACAACTGGGTTGTGGTCGGAATGTAAGGCGCTTTGTGAATTGAGTGATAAGTGAAATGGAAAATGTTTGATGATTGCGAAGTCAATGACCGAAGGACGGCCTTGAATTCGCGGGAAATGAGTGGGTTGCCAGGGACCCTCTACTCTCAGTTGAGGGTCTCCGTCTATGATGCGGATGATTTCTCTGCCTCTTGCGTCTGTCCGGGGACCCGAGTGCCAACGCGGGTGTTTAGCATTCAAATCCCCAGCCATAATGACGTTGGGATGTAGGGCGAGGATGGAGAGATAATCATTAGCAATGAACTGTTGACCAGGAGGGTGATAAGCAGACACTATCAGGACTTCGGAACCGCCCAGGTTCACGCAGACGGCAGTGGCTTCAAGAGTTTGAAGAGCGGGAAGCTGGACAGGTTTAAAGACAACCCCCCTCCTCACAAAGATCGCCGTGCCGCCGCCGCGACGGCCCACACGGTCGACCCTGAGGCAGTGGTAGCCGGAAATCCGGAAGGACATTTCAGGTCGGAGATGTGTTTCCGATACCAAGATGAGTTCCAAAGCAAATGACCTCGCGAAATGCAGGAGTTCATCTTGTTGACCATTGATGCCACACGCATTCCAGAATGCGAATCTGAACGAGGACAGAGACCTAGTTCGACCCGCCATCCTGGCTTGCGCGGCTTACTGTGGACAACAAGGCAAGCGCCTCCATGGCAATGACCATTCGGGCTGCAGAATCTGTGGTGTCAAAGAACCTCACCACCAGTTCACAGAGACGCCGGCCGTGGTTCTGCAGCAGCTGCTGCAACCATCCCAGCATCTCCGAGGCCTGTGTGGTGGGGGGAGAAACTTCTGTTGAAGTGGAAGCTTTGGTGGGAGTGGGGGATGCTGAAGAGTGCCTGGGCGCCGGCCTACCGTTAGCCCGTCCGTCCCTCAGCTGGCGATCGGGTTTGGGAGTACCTCGCCCGCTCGGCGCCTCGGAAGCAGACTCTCGCTCACTGGCAGGGCGTCTTCCCTGCGCTCTATCAGAGGGGGTGGTATTAGGGGCTGTTTCTGTAGCCTTAGGTGGACGTGTGTGTTTTTCCCGTGATACCGTCGGCAGACCCGCAGGCTTGCGCGCCACCTCCGCAACAATACTTCAATTTTTTTTTAGCCTTTGGATATATTTTGATTAGAAGAATTCCATTCCAAATCACATATATTCCTCCGTTATTGTCTCTGTATATATCAGAGCTACTGTTTGTTTATAAACAACGGAAGCCAAGTAAATCTAAGCTCTTACGTGTAAACAATACAATTACAACTTGTTATAAAACTTTGTAAATAAAAATGAATTTTCTTTCCCGATATAAGATGATACTGGTAGAGCCATCTCTGGACAGTAACGCGCACTCGCTTGCAGAATGTTTCAAATTTCTTTCTTCTTGAAAATATCTAAATGTAAACTATAATATATTTAACGTGTTACACTCACACATGTTTCTCACTCACACTTCCACAAAGGTTTATTGTTCTATTTGCCCAAAGTTTAAGATAAACACTTACAGAAATAATTTCATTATCCTTTTTGTCGTAGATAAAGACAGATACAGTTAAATATTTAGAAACACCGTCAACACATACTGCGTTTAAAACTTCAGGCTCTGTTAACGAAATCTGGAGAATTACAAGAATGGCTGTTAGTATATTTAAGATACAAAGACATTGGGAAATTTAAAGTGAAATAAAGAACTTTTAGAAGAGTTAAAATAAGCTGGCGATTTAACAAGATCTGAATTTTCTGTACTAAGACTATCTAGTAATTATGATTTACTGGTTATGGTACATTATAAATGTTTTATTTAGAATGTAAGGAAACTTAAGAGGCTATTTCCCGAACAATTAGTGCATACACATTATTTTAGATGGAAATATATTAAGATATTGTATTCAATTAAGTCATTTGAGATATTAGCTCATCTGGAGGTTAGCCTCTGTATGTACGAAGCCTTATACTTGGAGGATACCGTCTCATTTAACTATCATTTGTTAATTACAACCAACCAACACACACAGAGCCACATGGAAGTTCATCCAAGAACGTTCTTTCCGGATTTATACTTCAGTCGGAATATCATTATCAAATTTTGGTTCAAGATTTTGTATATTTCCCCATATCTAAGTGAAACTTTTGTATCTCTCTCTGTATCATTAAATTGTTTATTGTTTTATATTTCCATGTACTTTATTGGTAATCCCTATAAGTATGTATAGAGTAGTGTTTTGTTTTGAAAGTCGTGAGTGTGTAAACGGCGTCTTATCATCTACAACAGCTAAAGAGTTAAATGAAAAATCGAAGCAAAAATGGAAGCTGTAGTAATTAAATTATAAATATTAACATCTAAACCATTAATTATTAAAGCGAAAAGAAATGCATTTTAAAGTTGCTGAACATATCAATAGGCATATTACTAGCACGTTGAAAATCTATATGCAAAAATGACAATCGATATTTGCAAAGAAGTGTAGTTCTGTGGGTGATGTGCAGTGTCTATTTGACTTAGGTTATTTACCACACTGATATGCCGTAGCTATCTACGAGATGAGAGTAAGAACAACCCTTATGATACTCTTGGTGGTAAACATAATACACAATTATTAATTAATGATAAATTCTCCTGTACGGGAAGACATTAAAACCACATTTCATGTATCCATGATATACCAGACGATATCTGTTAGCGCTCTTTGTAATGTCACTATTTCAGGTAGTTACTGATTCCGCCACTAGGTGCGCATGGACTAAGTATTGGCCAGCACAGATAGATGGGAAAAAAGGATGTGTCTGGACATGCAGTTAGAGAAACTAGAAAATAAAAGTACACTTTCATTAAGGATATGAGATTCTATCAACTGCAATTCAGTTTTACATTATCCTTCCTTACGTCGTAAAAGAAGCCTGTGAAAAGATCTATACAAGTGAAAATAAAACATCTTTTTTTGTTAGAGTGAAGCTGAAAGTTCCAATGATAATTACTAGTTTAGGGACGACAACAATTTTTGTATTCCAGCTCATTAAATTACGGTGTAAGTCAGGAGTAAAAGAGTGTTTTACAGTTGTGCAAAAGGTTTCCAAACAATTGAGAACGTAGTCAATGTAGCAGTGGAATTAGACTGCAGCCGTTTCTGAGGGACTTTTCTTGAGTTTGTCGACAGATAAATATGAGATTCTCAACTACGTAGTGGGGATTGAAGCTACAAAGGCGGCTCTTCTTGAAGTTTCGGGTGTGATGTACTGGAATAGTAGTTAATTATAAACGATTACGTCGGTGATGCAGGGAGTTTCTATTTCGACCGGGCTGTGGTACATCGGCCTTCCCTTCCAGCGTTCTGCGACCGATAGAATCTATTTTCCTCGCACGGTACAACTCATTTATCGCATATTAGCATAATACGTGTTAAATACGCTGTGTAAATGTACGGTAAACTACTGTTCAGTTTGTGCGCTATTCTTTCGAAAGATGTTGACCATA
>CM060949.1:187181233-187221233 GCA_030765055.1 Mantis religiosa | reverse complement strand
GGTCATGAACGTTTGTCTTGTTTTACTTTAAGAAATGACTGTGTTGTTGAAGATTGATTCATGTCAATGTACACAATCACATATCAGTCTTAACTCTTGTAGGAGTCTGGCTGAGACTTGCCTAGAAGCTAAAAATCCTGTTTCAACTTTGGGAAGATTTAAGTCTCAGGCAAAATCATTTAACTCTCCATAATGCTTGTTGGTATCTGGGTCTTCAAAGTATGATCCTGAGCTTGACGTAGCTAGTCGGTTATCACTTGTTTCAGACTCGCGTTCTAATGTCCAGGTTTAAGGAGGAACATGTCATCACTCTGAGCAACAGCTCTAATATCTGATGGTATGTTTGGATATTAAATTTTCTCTTTGCCTTCTCCCTTAAGTGCTGTTATTTTAGTCAAACAAAGATAGCAATCATTCACATGTTTCATTGTTTGCTTCCATACTGTAACTTTGTGGATTCGTGAAATTAAATATCCAATTGCACATACTCAAACTGTTCTTTATTTCCACCGAATTGCATTTGAAACACCTGCCGATTACATAGAACTACTTAGCGCGCACAATTTCAATTCACCAGGTCGTCTGTCACAGGTCCATTGCACGCTCACAATTACATACAACGCCTCTAATACACGTACACCGTCTTCCAGTGCGTCCACACACTCGGCGCTCCTCACGACTGCTCGCCAAAAACTGAACTGACTCGCCAACTGTAGGCCTCATAGAGGGAAGAATGCCGTTTCTGGAATGTTCGCGGGGCGCACAATTATCCCGAGGCTTCCAGACGTCTGGCGGGAGGGGTTAGAGACGGTACAGGGCTCGTGCCGCTCTCCTAATCATCCCTTCAGTTAGCAACACCGGACAAATGGGTTGGCGTGGCCCCAATGCTTCCCGTCTAGCCCTACTGCCGGCCGGTTCTATCCGGAATTCGGACGTTCGGGTGACACTGCTCTTTCCTCAAAGCTTGTTGTTCCGAACAGCACCATCGTAGAGTGCCAGGCGATCCAAGCGTATCACCAACATATTCCATCGAGGAACCTTTGGATGTGGTAGACCAGGTCGTTAATCCTCTTCACCACCCGTTACGGTCCTTGCCCTGGCTGCTGGAGCTTCGGGCAACGTCCCTTGGTCCGGTTAGGGCGGTACAGCCAGACCAGGTCACATTGCTGGAAACTTTAGCTGTTGGCTTGCCTGTCATACCGGGTCTTCATGCGGTCGCTCGCGTTCTGGATGTTCTGGCGAGCCATCCCGTGCATGTCGTGGAGGTGGTCCACCAGGTTCTCCACATACTCGGTCGCTGGCTGTTTCGCTTCCGGAGGGCTTCCAAAAGCCAGGTCACAAGGGAGGCGTAACTCTAGGCCGAACATTAAGCTGGCTGGCGTCATCCCAGTGGAGTCGTGTGTAGACGAGCGGTAGGCCAGCAAGAACAGTGGCATCTTGACGGCCCAGTCTCGCTGATGGCTGGCCACGACTTTCCTCAGGTGTTCCTATAAGGTCTTGATGTATCTTTCGACCATGACATCCCATTGGGGATGTAGAGGCGTCATGCGGGTCTTGTTCACCCCAAGTCTTGTAGGGCCTCCTTCATTAGGTTGGACTCAAACTTGGTACCCTGGTCACTGTGGTGCTCTAATGGCACCCCATATCGACAGAACACTTGCTCCACGAGGCAGTCAGTGATGGTCTTTGCCTCTTGGTTTGGGATGGCATACACCTCCGGCCACTTGGTGAAGTAGTACACAACCACCATTAGGTACTTGTTGACTCTGTCGCACCCTGGGAACAGTCCAGCAATGTCAACGGCGATCCTTTGGAATGGCACTCCGACGTTGTAATGCTACATGCGACCCCGGCTCCTAATCTGGGAGCCGCGACTCGCCCCGCACACGTGACACTGACGATACCACCTCTCAGCGTCTGCTTGGAGTCTCAGCCAGTAGTAGCTCCGCCGTAGTTTGTCAATCTTTTGCTTCTTAGCAAGGTGTCCTCCTGAAGTACCGGCGTGTACTTCCTCCAAGACTTCCGGGACCTTACTCCGGGGAAGTACCAAATGTTCTCTCTGCGTCTTCCCATCGGGCGATTGCCATACCCAAAACAGCGTGCCCTCTCTCGTCTTCAACGAGTCCCATTGGGCCCAGTACGACTTGTAGGTGGCGCTCCTCGGTGCGATGTCCTCCCAGATTGGTCTTGTCCTTGCCTCCACTTCCCTCAAGAGTGGCCCCAAGTCTGCGTCTGCCAGCTGCTCCCTCCTCAGGCCTGCGCTATCCCTGCCAAACGGAGGCACTGCCTTGGCCACTCGGACTGCTGCGGCACGCTCCTTCTCTTCCATTCTTGTGCACTGGCTGCACTATTCGAGACCGGCTGTTCGGGACATAGTGTCTGCGTTACCGTGGCTCTTCCCTCTACGATGTTCCGAGGTGAAATCGTACTCCTGCAGCCTCTGGACTCAACGTGCTTTCTGGCCTTCCATGTTCTTGAAGCTCAATAGCCAGCTTAAGGCGGAATGGTCAGGAATGGCTGACCGTACAAGTATTTGTGGAAGTGCTCCAAGGTCTTTACTACCACCAATAATTCTCGCCTGGTGACGCACTAGTTTTTCTCTGCCTTGTATAGCGTCTTGCTGTAGTAGGCTATCAAACGCACATTGCCGTCCTGGATCTGTGACAGGACGCCTACAATGCAATGCTCGCTAGCGTCGGTGTCCACAACGAAGGCACCACCTGGATGTGGAAATCCCAAATTTGGAGCACTGCACAGGGTCTTCATTAGGTGCTGGAAAGGTCTCCGGCGTCCTCCGTCCACACATAAGGCCGGTGTTCCTCTGTCAGGCGGGTGAGGGGATTGGTGATGTTGGAGAACCCCTTTATGAAGCGTCGGTAATAACTGCACAGCGCCAGGAAACTGCGCAGCTCTTTCTTTTCCCTTGGGCGAGGACAATCTGGGTCTGTGGCCACTCCGATTGCTGAGACTATGTGGCCTAAGTAGTTGACTTCCTTGCGGGAAAGCTGGCAATTCTTCGCATTCAGCTTCAAGTTGGTCGCCTGAAATCTCTGTAGCACCTTACTCAGATTCTCGAGATAGTCTTCAAGAGTCCTCCCGACGATGATGATGTTGTCCAGGTATAGCATGCAAGCGTCATAGGTCAGTCCTCTCATCACTGACTCAATGAGAATGCGGTGTCCAGCTTTTCTCTCGGCATTAGAGCTGCCTGCCACTAGCGCGAATTCAGGTCCAGGGTGGAGAGCCACTGCGCACCAGCTAGCGTGTCCAGGGTGTCGTCAATCCGGGGTAAGGGGAATTAGTCCTTCCGGGTGACAGCGTTCAGCTTACTACAGTCCACGCAGAAGCGTAGCTCTACGTTCTTCTTCGTCACCTAGACTACAGGGGAAAACCGTGGGCTGTCAGGCTCTTCAATCACTCCCCTGGAACTCATGTCCTCCGCATGTCTCGTACCGCCCTTTGCTTCGCCAGAGAAACGCGCGTAGGTGGTTGCCGAATAGGTTGGGCGTCCCCGGTGTCGATGCGGTGAGGCACTCTTCCGTGCGGCCGTAGTCACTATCACCTTGGCTGAAGACGCGCTGGTATCTTCTCAGCAGTTGTCGAAATTTCTGCAGCTGTTCTGCGGTCAGGTGGTCGGCAGCCCTCTCCAGTAAGCCTTCTAGTCGACACCTCTGGTGTTGCTCCGCCACCGGCTCCTGTATCTTGTCGATTGCTGTTACGCTTAACACGGGCTGGCACGTTCCCATCACCGTCCCGGCCTGGACGTCGTAATCGATGTCCGTTGAATTTAGCAGTCTCACTGTCACCACCTCTCGCCAAGGCAGCAATGCCCTGGCTACACATAGTCCATGTACTGGTGTCTTCTGGTCTAACATCATGTTCTTCGTCCGCTGGCCTTCCAGAAACGCCTCATCGGGTTGCCCGAGTATGACCTCTGCTCCATAGAACCGCAGGACTTTCCTGCTGACATCGACCGTCGCCTTGTGGCTCCTGAGGGCATTCAATCCCAGTATCACCTCCTCAGCCACCTTCGCAACGAACACCCACAAGCGTATGGCGCTCCTTCCCATGGTCAACTTTAGCAGGGCCTCCTTCTCCACAGGCAAGGTTTCAAACGGTGTCGTCACAAACTGTTATGGTCGGCTCGGCTTCCTGGTCGGCAAACACTTCGCCACG
This sequence comes from Mantis religiosa, assembly GCA_030765055.1. Lineage (NCBI taxonomy): Eukaryota > Metazoa > Arthropoda > Insecta > Mantodea > Mantidae > Mantis > Mantis religiosa. Next base: position 187,217,057 of record CM060949.1, on the reverse strand, counting down.
TCAGGTCTGATGATGGTTACGGCTGCTCCGGTGTCCACCAGCACGCGGCACGGCTTCCCTCTCACCCAACCATCCGCGATGTGGCTGTCATCCATACGCTGGCTGACGGCGTGCAGTGTCACTCGAGGGCATGGTGGTAATGGTGCCGACGTGCCCTCCCCACGACGCCCGTTACTCGTTTTCCGGCTGCTCTTCCTGGTGTGGGCAGTCTCCCTCCAGGTGTCCGGGCTGTCCACACCCCCAACACAGGCCACTAGGTCTTCGCCGGCGTCCCTCGGCTGGTCTTCTGCCTCCGTTGTAGCGGACACACCTCGTTCTCGACGTCGGTATAGCCGTTATCTTGGTCGCCTCCATCCTTAATGATGCCGTTAGCGCCTCGTGGATGGTTTTATAATCGCCGAGCATTAGGCGCTGACGAATCCAACGTCTCGTACCCCGTCAGCGAATGTGTAACCAGCTTCCCGGGATACGAACTGTGGTGGGAGGTCGAATAGGGCCTTGCTAGGCAGTTGTTTAACTGCCAGGGCAAACGCCTGCAGCGTCTCCCCTGGCTGCTGTGACCTTACCTTTAGTTGGCTACGGTACGCTGCGGCCAAGCGGTGGTTTCCAAAATGATTCTCCAGGGCCTCCCAGATGTCCATAGGCACCGCCGTTGTCTGTACCGCGTTCAGGACTTCCGCGGTCTGTCCCTGGAGGCTGGCTACTAACTGTGTGGCCTCCTCCTCAGGTGGCCATTTGTTGTGCTTGGCCACTGCGTCGAATTGGCGGTGGAAGACCTCGAAAGTTGACGGGCCGTCGTAATTTTGAGTTTTGATGCGCGCAGATATTGTGCCGCGTCCTGCCGCGTCGTCCTTAAAATCCTTAAGCCTCCTGCCGACGACGTCCTCCATCATGGCGTTCAGGGAGTTGACGCTGCTGTCAGCCTTTCCCTCCACCTCGTTAACGCGACTCGCCAGATCTTCGACGCGCCCTCCAAGCTCCATGACGTCCTGCTTTACGACGGCCAACTGCTCTTCAAAGTTTGCTTCTTTAATTTCCTTGGTCAATTCGGTCTTAATTTATTCACTTCCGCGTCCAGGTTGTTATTCGCCGCTTCTGTTTTCGCAGGTCATTTGCTGCTTCCAGTTCCGTCATCTTCCGCAAAATCTTTCACAATGCAGCTTCCATCGCTGTAATATCCCACTCCTGACACCATATGGAACTTTGTGGATTCGTGAAATTAGAAGTCCAATTGCACAAACTCAAACTGTTCTTTATTTCCCCCGAATTGCAGTTGAAACACTTGCCGATTATATACAATTACTTAGCGCACACATTTACAATTCATCAGTTCGTCTGTCACAGGTCCATTGCACGCTCACAGTTACGTACAAACCCTCTAATACACGTACACCGTCTTCCTGTCCGACCACTCACTCGGCGCTCCTCACGACTGCTCGTCAAAAACTGAACTGACTCGCCAACTGCAGACCTTATATAGCGAAGATCGCCGTTTCCGGAAGGTTCGCGGCGCGCACAATTATCCCGAGGTTTCCAGCCGTCTGGTGGGAAAGGAAAGAGACGGTACAGGGTTCATGCCGCTCTCCTAATCATCCATTCAGTTAGTGACACGAGACAAATGGGTAGGCTTGGTCTGAATGTTAACCGTTTGGCCCCACTGCCGGCCGGATCTATCAGGAATTCCGACGTTCGGTCGACAATACCAACGTAACTCCAAAAGTCGAAGAAACCTTACGTTTATTCTTTAACCTCCTCTTAACCGGCTGACACAAATTACGTAAACTACATGGGGAGTCCAAATGCGGTTCTGAACACCAAGCTTAAGATTATAAGCCTTTTCTAACAATAGAGTTATTTAGTATTTGGCTTTATTTTATATACACCGCACACATGACAGATATAATGGAGTTTTTTTTAATTCACATCCGTGACATGTTTACTCCTATATGAATATTTCAATAGATTACCAACTGATTATACCTTTAAATTGTTTTTTATATCCTATAGAGAACAACTTACTAGTCGAACTTACAAATCACTGATTCTGCTATGGATGAAACTCGTATTCATGTTCAGGTAAATATAAAACAAGGCAGAAAAAAATTACTTACATTCTGTAAGAGTAGAAGTTGAAAAATCAAGAAATGATTTGGCTATGTATCAAAGTAGTAAACATAACATTAATAGCATAAGATAGTGACAGTTGAATTATAAACCGATGAAATATTTGACAGCGTTATTATTTATTTACTTTTACTAGACATAAAAGTAGAAAGTAAATTGCAAAGGTCAAATAAATTATAATCACGCCGTGATCCACACTAACTAAACCACTAAAATATTAAAAATAAGTGGTATTATTATCACTATTAGATCAATCACTAAAGCGGAAATTTAACCCCCTTAAACCAGTGCTAATTAAGAAAACAGGCTTTATTTCTGAAACTCGACACAAAATCTCATGCAATAGAGTTTTTTACTGTTATATGGTATTATTAGAAAGGAATGTTTGTGTATACGTTTATACAATACAGTCACTTTAAGAATCTGCTTATAAAACTAACAAATGAACGACAAAAAGCTACCGAATGTGCTCCAGAGCTAAGTGATTCTATTTGATTCATCGTAACTCCGATACCAGCGCACGTACACTCGGACTTTGAATATTCAATTTTCCAATAACTTTATTAATGTCCATTATTATGTTTCTCGTAATTTAATTGCAATAGCACGGGGCACGGTTCACCCGCTGTTTAAGCGTTTAACTATGTCACTCTTGTATCTACAACGAAATGTGTAATTAAACACGTTCTGTATATGCTTATGCTGAATTTGAAACAGATGTGACAAGTAAACCTTTAACAAAGAGTGGGTTCAAACAGTAGTGTGTGTACACAGCATTAAGATACTCATATTTCTATATGTTATATACAACACAATTGTTTTAGTTGTACTTATTGTCTCCCAGGGGAGATATAATGGGCAACCGAGCGCGCGTCGCTCCCCATAGATGGCTCTACGTGCCACAGCTTATCCCACTCAAAAATGTATGTAATTATTGATAAAGTGGTATGACACAATAAAGTTTGGTTCAATTGATACAGCATAGATTTTATTTCTTTTTGCGTTTTAGAAAGAAACTGTAGTGATAGTATATATAAATGCAACTTCGAAGGAAGAAATATATTATGTGCGAGAACGGAAATATTCGAATGTAAGTTTAAGTAAAGCGTTTTCTTATTCATATTATACATTTTTCCGGACTTCTCTCCGAGACTTCGAAGAGACAACATCAACATATAGAGACGCTCTGCAGTACACATGCCAGGACAACAGCGAGCAGCCTCCAGCTAGCTGCAGCTTCGAGACAGCTTCGAGTCTGCGAGCCTGCAGAAGCAGCATCATTGTGCCAGCCTGAGCTACAAACAAAGTGAATGGGCAGAGTATCAAGGCTGCAGCCAACGGTCCTAGTGACCGGTTTTTAGGCGCCCTTATCGGTAGGCCCTCTGATACTCGGGCATATTGCACCCTACACTTGTTCTTTCCTTATTTCTAATTTTTCCTCTATCTATTAGATATAAGATCCCCCGAGACTTTCCCCTAGTAGCAGGGCGTGGCCCTGCTACTCTCTCATTGGCCAATACTGCCCTCTCATTGGTAAGTGTATTGTGGGCCGCTATTGGTCGTGCTGCACGACGACATGGAGGAAGATGAAGTCGCTTCTGTTTCCGAAGCACTTGACCAATATTTGCCAGCTCCGGAAAATAATAATGAGGCTTCCGATGAGCCGGAATGCCTCCTCTATTACGTCAAGGGAGGAGACTTTCGCTACTTCATGGACAGCGAAATCATAGTTGGTCCTCTCATGCCCTTGTCTAAAGGAGACGTAAGAATCCTGACACTAGAGAAGAAGGCCAGACAAAAATTCCTTGAACTGGCTGACCGGGAACTACATAACACTATTGTAAATGCTAAACCGGAAGAAACACTAAATGCATTTCAACTCTACTCTGCACACAGAGTGCGTGTAGAAGATATTGCAAATATCTTGCTTCTCAACGAGAAGTTTACGACTACTCCACAACAGGTAGTCACACCTAACAAGACACGTGGTAAAGCTCTGAAGCATCAGCATCAACCTGAGCCCATACCTACTACAAACCGTTTCAATGGTCTACCCATGGTAACCGATGAAGAACCATCTACAGTGCCCGTAAATAAACGGAGGTGCACAGAACCTTCTGCCTCATTACAAAACAACACCCCAGCAGTAGCAACAGCACCAACCACGTCTGCTACAACCTCAGGAGTTCCACCAGCACAGGGTAATGTTACAGCCCGTTCAGGAAAGGCCACACCAATCTTTCTAAGAGACCCTAGTAAGGCTAGGGATCTCACAGCACATCTGAATACAACATACACAAATCTAAAATACTCAGTGCGCAACATGAGCGGCACTGTTGCTTTCCTACCGGAGTCATCTGACGACCACCGTCTCCTCCGGAAAGTGCTCACTGAAAGCAACACCCAATTCCTGACCACTCTACTACCAGAAGAGAAACTTCTGTATGTAACTCTAAAAGACCTGCCCATGTACATAACCGAGGCAGACGTCACTGAAAAGCTCAAGGAGCTGCAGTACCCAGTGGAGAGAGTTGGACAACTACGCTCTAACCGTAGCCAAACCCCGCAACTTCTTCCACACTTCAGAGTAGCCTTGAAAAAGGAAGGGAGCTACCAGCAAATATATAAGGAGACGAGGATGTTCAACGCCTCAATCCGAGTAGAATCCTATCGTCCACCAGCTAAGCCTCTGCAATGCACCAACTGTCAGCAATTCACACATAGTGCTGCAGGTTGCCGTTTGGAGCCCGTGTGTTCCTTCTGTGGAGAGCCAGGGCATAAAAGAGCAGATTGTCCAAAGTTAGGTGTAACTGGAGCCAAACCAACCTGTTACAATTGCGGCGGTGATCACTCTTGCCGTTATGCCAAATGCCCTGTTTGGCAAGAAGCTCGAGTTGAAATGCAGCTCAACAAAAATGGACAGCGCACCAGATTTGACGCAGCTCCAAAGGTACCTAATCCTATGGGTCTCCCTAAGGAGGCTTTTAAGGGTACCCGATATCCTGGTCTGCCACCACCTACCAGGATTCAATACACGAGCTATGCAGCAGCTCTTCAGGCCACCGTCGCTCCCAGCAAGACTGCTACCACCGCAGCAACCACAATCTCTGGAAACTCGCCTCCGGTAGTCGCCAAACAACAAGAGTCTGCAAACACATTGCCTAAAGCAAACCCACCATCACAGCCACTGAAGGCAGCAAGTAACATTGCACCCAACACAGCTTCCAGGAACATAGCAACTGCTAGTTCCAAACCAACACCCTCTACTGGAACCCGCCAACTGGCTCAACAACGTCTACCAGCGCACCACTCTATTTCAAATTCCATGCCCTCATCATCACAAAATCCGTCCATCCCAGATGCACAATTCTTAAAACTTATGGATAAAATCCCAGTACACTTGCAACCTGACTTCGCAGTAGCGTTGGCTGCAGCATTAGCCCAGCGACCTGCGAACATCCCTTCTGCAACCATCCTTGTACACACTGTCTATACCTTCTTGACAAATTATGGCGGACAGCAATAAAATAACTGCTAACATCCTCAGTTTAAGGATTTGCTCCTGGAATGCCAATGGGTTGAGGAACAAATTAAAGGAAACAGCTAACTTCATTGCAGTGAATAAGGTGCAAGTTCTTATGGTCCAGGAATCACATCTATCCAGTCACCAGAAGGCCTCTATCCCTGGTATGACCTGTCATAGGTCTGATCGAGCAGATGGATACGGCGGAACTGCAATATTCATTAGCCACAATATCCAACACCACAGGCTACACTTGCCACCTTCCAATCTTCTGGAAGCTACTGGAATACAAGTGGCCACAAACAAAGGCCCCCTCAACCTGTTTTCCATCTACATTCCACCTGGCAGACCATTTAATGTAAAAGAACTGGACTCCATCTTCTCTGCAGGCTCACCTACCATAGCCTTAGGTGACTACAATGCCAAGAGCCCCCTGTGGAACTCTACCATCCGTAATCACAGGGGTTCTGCAATCGAGTATTACATCGAAAAGCACAATCTTGCTGTACTTGCTCCCTCATCACCCACCATATCCTATGGGGATCGCCGTCCGCCAGACTGGCTGGACTTCGCATTGCTGCAAAACATCCGCGGCCACCCCAAAGTCATGACAATCCCTGAACTCTCTTCAGATCATTACCCTCTCCTGTTCCTCTATCAGGGTCGGGCTACTCCTAAGGCCCCCCCTATCTCACTAAATCCAAGACACACAATCTGGAGTAAGTACACGGAACTAATGGCCTTGCAGCCTGCTGAGGTTCTACCCTGTAACACCTATGAAGAAGCTGAACAACTGGCCACTAACATCACAACCACAATGACAGCTATCATGGACCAAGCCACTCCACCACGGCGCACTACATTTAGTTACATGAAACCTCTCCCATATGAACTAAGACGTCTTATTGCTGATAAAAACAAGGCAAGACGACGCTTTCAGCTTAAGCGCAACCCAACTCACAAACGTGAATGGAACCGGTTGCAACATCTAGTAAAACTAGAATTACTGGAACACAGCAACGCTGAATGGGAGAGGCGTTTGTGTTCTCTTGACGTAGAAGACAGATCCTTATGGAGAATGTCAAAGGCACTTCTCGGGATCCCTAAATCTGATCCGCCTCTTACTGATGGCAGGAGAGTTGCTACATCAGCAAGAGATAAAGTGGAAATCATGGCAGAACATCTTGCCTCCTCATTCCACCCAGCAGAATCTGTCGATCAAGAGATTTCAGATGAAATTACAGCGTCTGTAAGGCAGTATCTCAGCACACCACACATATTAGATGATGTGAAGCCAACAAGTGTAGCTGAAGTGAGGAATATAATCAACTCTGTGCGTCCATACAAAGCAGCAGGTGTCGACAACGTACCCTACGCTGCCTTCAAAGCCCTACCTCACTCGTGGATCTTACTACTAGTGCACCTATTTAACAGCCTACTAGTATTAGCCTACTTCCCGGTAGCTTGGCGGCATGCTAAGATCATCACCCTCCCGAAGCCTGGCAAAGACCAACAACAAGTAAGCAGTCATAGACCCATCAGTCTCCTTCCTACGATAAGCAAGCTCTATGAAAAGGTACTCCAACTACGCCTTGAAAACTTGCTAGACCAACATAATGTCCTGCGTCCTGAACAATTTGGTTTTCGACGGCAACACTCCACAACGCATCAACTTTTGCGCATCGTGGATGAGGTGGTTAGAGGTTTTAACAACCGTCACTATGTTGTAGCCCTTTTCCTAGACATCTCCAAAGCCTTCGACACTGTGTGGCATGAAGGTCTTCTCCATCGCCTTATACATTACAATATCCCGTCATACCTTATTCACACACTTCATCATTATCTCAAAAACCGCACCTTCGTTGTATCCAAAGACAACATTCTGTCTCACACCTACTTCATAAATGCAGGGGTACCTCAAGGTAGTGTCCTTGGTCCTCTGCTCTTCCTCACGTACATAAACACCCTTCCAACCCTAAGGGGCTGCAACCTATACTTATTTGCTGATGACACAGCCATCACAGTAGCATCTAAGCGCCATGAAATAGCAGTGCAGCGAGCTCAAAACTTTGCAAACATGCTACACGTCTGGTTCGCCACCTGGCGGTTGAAACTAAACGCCACCAAATCACAAGCCGTCACCTTCACTAGAAGACCCCTCCAGGACGTTGAAAATCTGCAGTTAGCAGGAGCGGACATTCCTTGGTCCACACATGCCAGCTACCTAGGTGTAGTATTGGACATGCATCTGACATGGAAGGAGCACATAACAACCGTGGCAAACAGAGTAAACAGAAGGATGGCCATGCTCTATCCTCTGTACAACAAAAAATCAGTTATGACGCTTAGCAACAAACTTTTGCTATTTAAGCAGGTACTCAGACCTGCAATCACTTACGCTTGCCAAGTCTGGGGTGCAGTGGCCAAATCCCATCTGTACAAACTGCAGATTCTCCAAAACCGCTACCTTCGGTCAGCAGTTGCTGCCGATTGGTACATCCCAAACGAAAATATCCATTCTGATCTTTCCTTCCCAAAACTTTTGGACTACATATTACAACTATCCCATGCCTTCTATGCAAAATTACCTTCCAGTTTCAATAACCTTATCCGAGGTCTCGGGGAATATGATCTTGATCCAGGAGAAAGATACAAGCGTCCCAGACTTATCCTAGGAAATCAATAACTTCAAGTCATTTTCCCATTAATCAAACATCCCTAATCTTACACCTATCTCAACTTTAATCGCCACCATCTAACCACCATCCCTGTTAAACACCCATCACCATGCCAGTAAGGGACCTAGTCCCGGTATGGCAAGAGTCGAAGGGCCCTCCTTTGCGGAGGAGGATAACCCTTCAACGACCCCACAGCGTGTCTCATATTATATGGATTTTTATCAATTTTGCGTAGATTTATGATCAATTCTTGGTGCTTACCTTGATACTTGAATACGACTATTAAATACGTCTAAAGATGTACCTGTTCATTACAAATGAGAGGTGAATCTTGTGGTTATAAACTATGTAGCGTTACATACAAAGACTTATAACCATATCAAGAGAAGCTCGTTACGCTGAACATTTTTTTTTTTTTTTTTGTAATTGACGTCCTCCAACATTAAGTCATATCGAACGATGTATGAAATGGGTGAAATGAGCCCGACATTCGTCTTTAAGGATAAGGGAAAACCCAGAAAAAAACCTTATCCGAGTAACTCACCCTGGCGGATATCCGAACTCGGTACCTCTTAAACGTGAGGCAGACATGCTGACACCACGTTAACAAGACGGGCCCCCTAAAGTCTGTTTCTATAATTAATGATGACTATTAAAATCTGTGATATTACTTTAAAGTCTTTCCGTTAGTTAAGATAAACATGACAAACATCACACTGTCTTCACCTTCCAATATTACTTGACCATTACTTTACATTATATAATATCTAATATAAATTTTAAAAGCTGCACTTCCCTTAACTTCTATCACTCTGGTGAGGGCTACATAGGGAAAGTAGCAATTATGTTATCTGCTGCAGGATACCTAGGGGCGCTAGTGTACTGGGTCGCGAAAGGCGATTCGTTAATTCAAGTTATGACACAAGTTCTCAATTTGTAGCTGTTTGGTTTAAGTACAAACAACTTAGTCGCCCAGCAATAGGCGCTGAGGTATCTCAACGTCTCGTACCCCGTCAACGAACGTGTAGGCGGCTTCTTGGAATACGAATAAACTCAATTTAACAACATGTAAATAATATGACTAGGAATAACTAAACAAGTCAAGTCAGCAATTCACGAACACTAAACTGAAGTTATCACGTGACCTGTGTCTGATCATGTCTAATATTCTCGGTAATAATAATAATAATAATAATAATAATAATAATAATAATAATAATAATAATAATAATAATAATAATAATAATAATAATAATAATAATAATAATAATAATAATAATAATAATAATAATAATAATAATAATAATAATAATAATAATAATAATAATAATAATAATAATAATAATAATAATAATAATAATAATAATAATAATAATAATAATAATAATAATAATAATAATAATAATAATAATAATAATAATAATAATAATAATAATAATAATAATAATAATAATAATAATAATAATAATAATAATAATAATAATAATAATAATAATAATAATAATAATAATAATAATAATAATAATAATAATAATAATAATAATAATAATAATAATAATAATAATAATAATAATAATAATAATAATAATAATAATGATGATGATAATGACGACGACGGCTGCGACGAACACGGCGGCGGCGACGACGACGACGGTGACGGTGACGGTGACGACGACGATGGTGGTGACGACGACGGTGACGGTGACGGTGACGACGGTGACGGTGATAACGACAGCGACAGCGACCACAATATGATGAACGATGATCATGATGATAATTTAATGGTAATGATAATAACTTACTGATGATGATAATAATTTAATGATGATGATAATAACTTAGTGATGATGATAATAATTTAATGATGATGATAATAACTTAGTGATGATAATGATTATTATTTTATTACTTTGTCATTTTATTATTTGAATATTATTTATAATAAAGTTGATGACGATAATACCTATTATTATCATCATCATTAGAGGAGAATGTTTGTGTATGTAGTGTACCACTTTTAAATATCTACTTAGAAAACTGACACATGAACATCAACCACAAACTACAGCATTTATTACCGAGCGAGGTGATTCATACTTACTGGTTCAATCCCAGCCGTAAGTAGAGGGGTGTTCAATTTTCCAATAACCCTATTAATATCCACTATTTTGTTTCTCGTACTTTAATAGCACTAACATAGAGCATTGTTGATCCGCTGTTTAAACATTTAACTATATCACTCTTCTATGTACAAAGAAATGTGCAATTAAACTCGTTATTTAAACGTTTTTCTTAAATTTGTAACAGCTGTGACATATAAACCTTTAGAAAAGGGTTGGTTCAGACAGTAATATGTATACACAGCGTGAAGTTACTAATATGAATATATCTTATGTAACAGACAATTGTTTTAGTTTTATTGATTGTCCGCCAGGAGAGAATGACTACACATCTGCCAACCGAGCGCGTGTCGCTGCTCATAGATGGAACTACGTGTAATATCTTATACTGGGAAAGAATACTTATAATTATTTACAAGACTTTATGGCGCATTATAGTTATGTTTAATTGATACGGCACGTATTTAATTTATTTTCGTGTTTTGAAAATAGACTGTAGTAATAATTTATATTAAAAAAATCTTCGAACTAACAAATATATTATGTGTGAGAACGGAAGTATTCCAAAGTTCATTTAATTAAATGTTTTTCCTCTTCACTAATATGAATTTAATCCAATTTAATGACGTACTTCAGTCGGACACATAAATACCTGTAGAAATGTTTCTGTACATTACAAATGAGAGCAGAAGCTTGAGATTATAAACTATGTAGCGTCACAGACAAAGGTTCATAAACATTTCAAGAGAAGCTCGTTTCCGAAAATTTTGTTTCTATTATTTAGTGATGACTAAACAATCTGCGATATTCCTTTAGAGTATTCACCTTAGTTCAGATAAATATAACAAACCCCTATCTTCCTTCTGCTTCCAATATCACATAGCAATTATTTTATATGGCATGTAATATAAATACGTAAAAACTACAGATACCTTAGCTTCTATTACTCTGATGAGGGCTACATAGAACAAATGAAAATTATGTCACATGATAACTTGGAGCGCTAGTACACTGTGTCACTAAACGCGATTGCTAATTCGAGTTATGATACAAATTCTCAATTTGTAGCTGTTTGTACTGTGAGGAAAAAGAACCAACTTGATCTCTCTGATAAACTTTCATCAGCAGTAACTCAAAGGGTTTATTTCTTCTTGAATATATCTGTAACATCGACATTTTGTAATCATTTGCGTGACATTCTTAGCAATGAGATAGACTTTTGATAAGTTTAGTATCTTGTTCTTAGTCTTAACTGTCCCTAACTGAAAGTTTAATGAATATTTTATTAATTTTCAGCTATCCGAATCTACGATTTACATTTTTTGCAAATTTCTGGTTATTAAGTCTCGAGTGGAAACTTATAATCTGTAAGTACGGTATTATTTATTAATGATCTGTTTAACATTATTCATTTTTGTTACACTTAAATTTCTTCAGCCGAGTGAAATTCCTTCAATAGTTTGTTTAATGTACTTTAGCCTCGTAAATGTTTTTAACATAAAAAAGTGAAGTAGTAGAAAGTTGAGTTATGAATAGGAAGAATACTTACGTAAATATATTGTAAGGAGCAGACAGAATCCTGAGATGGGAGTACAAGCTGAACACTGATGGTCTGAATCGTTGACTTGGCTTCGCGTTTATATTACTGATCCATCAGTTTGTTTTACAGCTTAGAGATAGATTTTATGGAACTTCAAAAATGAGAAAAGCATACATTCATTTGTTTTTATAACATTTAATAAAACTTTATTCCCTGTTACTTGTGTCCTAGTTCCTATGAATGTTGTTAGAAATGATTTGAAATAACATTTCCTGATAATACTCAAATTGATTAAGTTTGTATTTTTGTAATATTTAAATACTGAATATTTATTTATTATTGTTTCCTTCTCTTATCACTTTATTAGACATACACGACGTATTATCGTTACATTTTAAAATGTAAACGTCCAGTTTTGTATTTGTCATGAGTTCATAGGAATAGCATGGAGCTTCAAGGTCAGCATGGTCAACCAGCTGTTTATACATTCAGCTGTATCACACTTCTGTAATTGAATATAGATTGAAACAGTTTCAGTAAGTCCTTATCTTAAAATTGAAGTTGGTGTAGGGATAAGCTTTTTCGAAACATTGGTTGAGAAAGTCACGTGCATCGAGTTATTATAAATATATTACACGAGACTATACTTTTAGTTATAATGATCTTCCGCCAGAGGAAACATTTTCCTTGACAAGCTAACACACTGCTGCTGCCTACAGATGTCTCTATCTGTAATATAGTATACCGACAAACAAAGTTTCCGAATATTTCAAAAGTTTATAAAACAATTTATTTACGTTTTATAGATAGGCTAGATTTAATTGGTTATCAATACCTGACAACAAGGATTAGCTAAAATCTATACAAAGGCAATAAATTAACAGCTGGGACTGTAGGAGAATTTAAGTCTTCTGAAATGGATATATAATTACGTTATTCCCCTAGATTGTGACACTCTTGAAGGTACTCAAGAGGTTATACCTAACCCGATGTCCCCAATGTTGGAAGACAATAATGTGTAGTGTTTAACGCCCGTTTATACTACATACGGCACCGCAGGCGATGACACTGATGATATATGAGATGAAGATGGAGCTCCGGTGGAACGAGATGGCGGGGGAAACCGGAGATCCCGGAGAAAACCCGCCCAGCGCCGTGTTTCCACCACAAATCTCACTTTGCAGTCGCCTGGGATCGAACCCGGGCCGCCTTGGTGAGAGCCAAGCAGTCTAACCACTGAGCCACGCCGCGGCCTTGATTGGGAGACATTCAAGCTATTCCTGATCACCAGTTCGGACTTCATCCTGGGCTTTTGACTATCCAAGAGCTACTACGTGTGGTGGAGATAGACGCCCGGGGTATCCAGGAATGCGCCTTCACGGCAGTGGTGTCTATGGAGGTCGAACAGGCCTTCTTCACGACATGGCATGACGGTCTCCTCTATAAACTCATCCAACTGGGGCTACCCACACGGTTAAACAACATCTTACACAGCTTCCTCAGACACCGCACTTTTAAAGTAACAGTAGCGCGGTAAATATGAACACTAAGACCCGTGATATCGGGGTCCCCGGAAGCTCTGTGGTATCCCCCACACTGTTTAGTGTATTCATGGCAGACTTTCCAACTCAACCGTAGGTCGAAATGGCACAGTATGCTGACAACGTGTAGTTGTTCTGCAAAGACAGACACATATTCAGAGCTTTCAACCAAATACAGAGATACCTCCGTCTCACACAAGTGTGGTGCAGGGTTTGGCGGATGTCCGGATAAAAGCCATGCCATTCTTTTTACTAGACGCCGCATACCCGCTGATTACCCCAAATTCCACTTTAGAGGCCGTATGGTAGAGTGGACTAATTCCATCAAGTACCTGAGCGTCAAACTTGATAGAGGCCTTACTTTACGCGGACATCTCGGCACGGGTTCAGGGAGCTATTGCCTCTGTACCCAATGCTGGGTTCAGTCTTGATACCAGTCCTCTTAAAGTTGCACCTATTTCGAGCGCAGATAATCCCACTGATGTACGCTTGTGAGATCTGGGATATGGCCACAGATAGCTGGTTCGCATATCTTCAGCTTGCGCTTAATAGAGGACTCCGATTCATTTACTCTGTAGGTCGTTCCTACCCGCGAGTTTGCTTCACGAACCCTCTCTTCTCGCATATGTGGAGGACGAAATTAGGAGTCGGGCTACAAAATCTTACGCGCTACTTCCAACTCATAGAAGCACCCTGGTTTGGTCTCTAGCTGATTACGACGCAACAAGACTCCACTTCAAGCTTTTCCGGGTCCCCGTATGGCATGCGGGCACCCGAGGTAATACTGGAGTTAATCCAAGCAGAAGCAAACGCTGAACTCCACAATCATCCAATGAGCTGTTTGGCTACAAAATTTATTCCATTTTAATCCAGTGAACACCAGGGTGTAAGAAAAAATATTGCATCCCGTAAAAAATCAGAGGAGCAAGAAAAAGTTACCTTGTAACATTTCCGCAACAAAATAATCCCACCCCATCCTGTATTACCAAAATTCAGCCTGTGGTTAAACCCAAAACCTGAGTGGGTACGCAGCAAACACCTTCTGGCTGATAACAGCCTGTTAGTACCTGTTTTGCGTTGCGTTAGATTGGTAGCTGACCTTCCTACGTAACCGCACGTCAACATAGCTCAGTATGCTGATGACATGCTGCTCTATAACACAGATGGACACTCACGCAGGGTTTTCAACCCAGTACAGCGACACCTAAGTCCCATTCAAGATTGGTGCAGGCTTTGGTGGTTTTCCTTCAACCCGGAGAAAAGCCAAGCCATACTTTTCACCAAGCACCTCTATCCCACCAACCTAGTCTCTTTAATTATTCTGGTCAAAGCATAGAGTGGACAAATTCTCTTACTTATTTGGGGGTAAAGCTAATAAGGGCCAAATTTTCGGGGGTCACATCCAGGAGTTAGCGCATCGGGCATACGGGTCTTTGGCTTCGTTACACCCCATGATGCGGTCAGGGGTGCAGACTCCCTGAAGTTGTGTCTTTTTCAGGTTGATACTTCCCATCATGCTTTGTGCGTGCCAGATCTGGGGCATGGCCGCAGGATAGAAACTGCTACAGCTTCAACGTGTACAGAATAGATGTCTTAGAGCTATCTATTTTGTATATCGGTGTTTTCCGTGAGATACCTTCATGAAGCCTCATCTCTCCATTATGTAGATGATGTTATTAGATGCCAGGCCACAAAATTCTACGCGAGTTTGCCTCAAAATCAGAACGCCCTGGTTAGGTCTCTAGGGAACTACCGAACAACTGAACGCCGCTTAAAGCTCCACTGGCTTCCCCGCATGGCTTGCGGGCACAACCGGTGACAATAAAGTTGACATTACAAATTCAAAGTTATACCTACCTGAGAGTTAGACTGGAAATCTTTCTAAATTAAACTCTACCTAAACCTTTTCATATCAGCGGTGCACACAGGCGTTGCAACCAAGTCAGCAGGTGAGGAACTACGGCTGCCTCCTTTCTTTCCCCTACCTAAATCCAATCCGCCACCCTCAAAACCCCACACATCCGTCATTACGTGGTTAAGTCCGTCTAGGACAGGTACATGCATGACACACAACGCGCTGACCGTCAATCAGCCGTCAACAGTCAGTGAGATTGTTAGTAGCATTTTCAGCTTTTATTTGATTTATACGAAATATAGCTTTGGAAATCATTCCGTTGGTTACTCATAGTAATTATAACGTAATATGGTGATTGTGAGTGATGATTTGTAATGTTTATCCTCCGGTTTACAACAAGCCGCACTTCAGACGGCGAAATTGATACATAGAGCACCGGTGAAGTAAGATGGCAGAGGAAACCTGCCCCTACGCCACTTTATCCATCATAAATCTCACTTGCGGTCACCTGGAATCGAACCCGGGCCGCCTTGGTGAGTGTCGAGTGGTCTAACAACTCGGCCAGGGAGCGGCGTTTGTGAGAAGAGTCTATAAGCATTTCCAAAAAACTCGAAGTTTGAGATAAGCACGTTCGTTACTGCAAATCTTAATGCCTGCTTATACGCCGATCTGCTACTCTACAATTTTTTTTTTACAACTACTTGTTTATATTCTTCACGTTAATCCAGATAAACATTGTGTTATCACTAAATTTTAGGTGACATATGGTAATTCAGTTGACTGAAACGAGAATTAAATCTCTTAAAACAAGCCATTATCAAATGGCTTTAATGATCTATTGTGTTTGTATAGCTTAGGCGAAAATGAATAACGGTACCAATTTGAGGAATATAAACATTTAGCCAAATTATAAACAATAATGATAAAAATGATTCGCTGCACCAAAAGGAGTGAGTAAAATGTGACTTTTTCAAGTTGTGTACCACAGCATCTTGGACCAAAATTTACAATCATTATTTCGACTGAAATATAAAACCGGAAAGAAAGTTCTTGGATAAGCATCCATGGGTCTCTGTATGTGTGTTGGTGGATTGTAAATAACAAATAATAGTTATATAGGATGGTTATCCTCCAAGTATAAAGCTTCCTACATACAGAGACTAACCTCCAGATGAGCTACTCAAATGAGTTGATTGAACGTAATATCTTAACGTATGTCCATCATAAACAAAATGCATATGTTGAATTTTCGGGAAATAGTCTCCTAAGTCCCCTCCATTCTAAATAAAGATTGTATAATTTACCTTAACCAGTAAATCATAATTGCTGGATAAAAGTCTTAGTACACAAAATGCAGAACTTGTTAAGGCGTATAATTCGTGTCAGCTTATTTTATCTCTTTTACGATCTTCCTAATGTTCTTTGTTTGTTTAAATTTTCCAGTGTCCTTATATCTTAAATATACCAACAGCCATTCTTGTGATTTTCAAGATTTCATTGACAGAGCATGGAGTTTTAGAGTCAGTATGTGTTTACACTGTTTTTAAACATCTTACTGTATCTTTCTTTATGTACAATAAAAAGGATAATGAAACAAGTTCTGTAAATTTCTACCTTAAACTTTCATAAAATGGAAAAATAAACCTTTGTGTAACTGTGAGTTGAGAAATATGTGTGAGTGTAACACGTTAGATACATTATAGGTTACATATGCATATTGTCCACGAAGAGAGAAATTAGAAACAATCTGCAAGCGAGTGCACGTTGCTGTCCAGAGATGGCTCTACCTGTATCACCTTATATTGCGAAACAAGGTTTGATTTCGTTTACAAAGGTTTATAACAAGCTGTAATTGTATTGTTTACATATAGATTAGATTTAGTTCCTGTTTATTGTTTGTGAACAAACCGCAACTAAGATATATATATATATATATATAAAGAGACAATAACATTGGAATAAGTGTTTTTGTCTGTGAATGGAAGCCCTCTAAACGCAGTATATCTCAACGCTTTCCTATTCAAAAGCACATTAGAATTTATATTTTGTTAAAGTTTTGTACTTTACTTACATATCTGCAAAATATATTAATGTAACATTACTTTTACTGGTCGTTGTATTCAGATAAAATTCTCTACTCTAATACTAAGTTTTGTAACAGATAATTACTGCTATATCTGTATCACTTTAATCCGGATAAACGTTATCTGTAGTACATTGTGGTACAGGTAGTCGCGTGTACGAGTCCCACATTGGACATAGTTGTCTGTACAGTCTAAGATGATAGCGTTTCAATAAAAGAACTAGGCTCCTTACAGTAGTCTTTTGTTTAGCTTCAGCTGTAGTACAGTGCTGAAGTGATCATAATGAAAACGCAGAGCGCTTAGGTTCAAATCTCGCCTTTATATTTTACACATTAATCGCATAGAACTTTTATCTCCAGGTCTTATGTGCGGCAGAATTCTGAAGTAACGACTCGAAAGAGAAATACATTTTTGTTGTAAGGCCCGGTAGTGGAGTATTAAATTTTGAATCAATCTTGCATTAACAGCAGGAACTCTTCAATGCCACGAGGGGAGATGTGTGGTATTTTTCAAAGAACTGCATCCTGAGGTTCTCATTATCATCTAAGCCCTGCAACTTATGTTGACAATGAATTGTTGAAATGTGTGTTCTGATTATAGACAGGAATTTGAGAGGATAAAAGAATTGCTAGAACTTGCATTTTTATTTCTTTTAGTAAACGATGAGCTGTAACATCTGATTGATCACTATACTTCGTTTACTATTGTTGTCAGACAAAAAACTCATACAGTATGTCTTCATGGGCAATTGCAATTCATCACGTTCTGCTAACAAAGGGAAATATTTTTGTATTTCTGTGTGAATGTGCCTCAGCTCTGTCACACAGAGGCGAGGCATGCTTTCATATTTAGAAATTTCGATTTAAATGAAGCAACTTATTTTTATATATGTAGCAGGCAAGACGTTCAAAATTTGCTGACAAGTATAATTAGAGCTTCATCATGAAAACCGCCCTTAATCCTGAATTAGTGTGAAACGTGTCCATGGCAACTATAAGGGAAAATGTCAACCAGTTCAAGACGCTGGATCAGAATTACCAACCTGCTAGCTATAATAGTTACAGCAGCAATAAACGTTATTTAATATATAATTATGTGATGGTAGCTACATGGACTTATTCGAATTTTTATTATTTCTATCTGAGGCTGTTGTAAAAATTACAGAGGAATTCTCAGTTCGGCCGTTCTTATACGCTACATGGAATATCACAATTGTATCCGTGAGAGTTACTTACATTCAGCATTTAGAAATTTATGCACGCTTGTTTAATGATAACTCTTTTTACGATTACAACATACTACTTTTAACATTTTGCGTTTAATTTTGTACTGCAATCATAATACGCTAAAGGAACTGCTATCGCTGTTGAACATTGTCACTCTGAGCATAATTCATTTACAAATATTTTAATGAGATGAAAAGTATAGTGTAAAACGCCCGCATTTACTACATACGGCACCGCTGGTGGTGAGAGGGCGGGGGAAACGGAGATCTTGGGGAAAACCCGTCCCAGCGCCATGTTGTCCAAAACAATTCTAAGTTTGCGGTAGTTTGGAATCGAACGTGCGTCGCCTTGGTGAGTGTCGAGTGGTCTAACAACTCAGCCACGGCGTAGTCTACAAATACTTTTAATTCAGCTGGAAACAAAACGAACTGAAAGAAGCAAACAAAAAACAGTATTGCCCATATTGAAAGTAGTACACTTATGTATATCAAACAAAAATATTGCCAAATGATTTCCTGGTGTTACAGAAAATACTGATGAATACAATTGAACTACATATATCACTCTAGTGATAACTAAACAAGTGAACTCCACAACTAATGAACACTAAACTGGAATTATCACGTGACGAGTGTCTGATCATATCTAATATACTCTAAGTAATTATTAGAGGAGAATATTTGTGTGGACGCTTACCTAGTGTACTCACTTTAAATACCTACTTAGCAAACTAGCAAATGAACATCGACAACCTACAGCATGTACTACCTAGCGAGTTGATTCTATTTACGATGCTCTGACTTCAATCGCCGCCGCAAGACTGACTTGGAATTTTCAACTTTCCAATAACGTTTTTAAAAGTCCATTTTTGTGTTTCACGTAATTTAATAGCATGGGGCACGGTTGACTTGCTGTTTAAACATTTAGCTATATCACTCTTGTATCTACAACGAAATGTGTAATGAAACACGTTCTGTAAATGCTTATCCTAAATTTGAAACAGATGTGATATATAAACCTTTGGCAAAGAGTTGGTTCAGACAGTAAAGTGTCTACACAGCATTAAGTTACTAATATGAATATGTGTTATATAAGAATTTGTTTTACTTGTATTGATTGTCCGCCAGAAGTATTTCTAATGGCTATACATCTGTCAGCCGAGTGCGTGAGGATGTCGATAGATGGCTCTACGTGTAACAGCTTATATCGGGGAAGGATATTTGTAATTATTTACAAAGCCTTATCAAATACTGTTATCTTCTATAGGAAGAGCTCATATTTAGTTGTGTTTTATATTGTGAAAAGAAATAATAGCTAGAAATCAAATAAAAGTATCATCGAACGAAAAATTCGCTTCCTATGGGAATCGAAGTCACAAAAATGAATATATATTAAGGATTTTTGTTTTATATGCACAGCCTAAACCTATCAGCAGCTAAAGCTGAGCTCCTCATAATTCTTCCAAGCTGTTTGGCATCTAAATTTCTCCCAAACTAAATTACAAAATATTTAAAACAAACAACAAAAAATGGGTGCTAAGTACTGCATCCTCTCCTTCAACCCGAAGGTACTTTGGTAACCTCAAAATTAACTCCCAATCAAAAACCTACATCACCTTCATCCTACATCTTTCAATAATAACCCTACCTGCGGTAAAACCCTTAATGGGTGGGCACGCAGCAAAAACCTTCTGGCTGTATACAGCCAGCCAGCACGAGCGAGCGAGCGATGCACAGCCTACCACTAGCAACCACGTTCCTCCTCTTAGAGCACCATTGGCTGTACCATCCACCAGCGGTGACGTCCCCATGGACCACAGCAACGCGGAGGACGAGGAGATGGCCCGAAAATTCCAAAAACTGTCCCGGGAAGTTAAAGAGGTCTAGAAGGAGATCTCTCACTTCCAAGAAGTCATGGCCCCGGAGTCCCCAGATTTCCAAAAAATTGCTACCGACCTGGCGTGCTGCTACTAAGAGCACGCTATTAAAAAGCGTCATCTAGTGCAGCTCGGCGAAGGGTGGCAAGCAGCCCCACAAAGAAAGAGCCCCTTACACCGGAGCAGCGGCCGGGAATCGGATACCGACGGTGAGCACCCGAGACCCCATACCGGGAAAAAGCAAAATAAGAGACGGCACCTCAACCTGCCGCTCAACATCCTCTGAGGAGAATGAGGACATTGACCAACCGAGGCCAGCAAAAACCAACGCCCACATACCAGCACGTTCAAATCCCACACCCACGTTTCCAAAACCACAAAGACCCACCGGAACATCCCCCATAATACAAAACTCGCAACCATCCACCTCCACGACTACCCCCACGCCGAATACCGCCACTACAATAACTCTTTCAACTGACGCCCAAAAGCCGCCCCGTATCGTCATTCCCGATGGTCACCAGACGACAAATGTACTCCGCATCCTCCGGAACTCTCTTCCCACCTGACAATACAAGCTGCAGACGACACGCAGGTGCCTGAAGCTCTTTCGTCAACGGAAGCTGATGCAGTACTGACCAAGAAGCTCTTGAAGAACGCCGGCATTGAAAATTTCAGCTTCACCCCCAGGAGCGACAAGCCTATCCGCTACATCGTGAAGTGACTCCCCGAGGACCTCGAGGAGGGCTTCATCCGAGAAGACCTGGAGGGGAAGGGCTACATCGGCGTCCAGGTACGTCAGCTTATATCCCATGGCAGGCCCCTGCCAATACTTCAAGTTACACTAGACAGAACCACAAAGAATCAAAACTTGTTGCAAGATTGAGAGGTGTGCCATATCATGGTCACTGTGGAGGTCTATTCCTCAATGCTTTAACTTCCAGCAGTTAGGGCACACATTTAAAATATGCCAGATGAATTCCGGGTGCGTCTTCTGCGATGGCCTCCAACGCTTAGCTGACTGCCCGAAGAAGGCAAAGCAGGACGTTACACCCCACTGAGCGAAATGTAGGGAGATGCAGCCTGCCAGCTATAGAGGTTGCGAGACGTTCCGCAACGAACGCCAATGTCGCCAACTGGCAGCCATAGCCAGGGCACCCCAAAGTGCTCAACCAGGGCCAAGACCCATTGGCAACCCGGCCCTGGTCTCATTTGCAGGCGCCATGAGAGGGCAAACGACACCCTTTGCCTCCAGCACCTGTGCCGCCACAAGCTGGCCATCCTCCAACAGCTCCCCCCACCCAGGCGCCTTCTGGGGACCTGGGTGGCATTAAAGAGATATTCAGTCTCCTTGAGGAACTGAATATCCAAGCAATCTTACCAAAACTACAGCCCTTCTTTACGAAGTCTAAAAGCTGCAGCAGCACTTTGGAAAAATTAGAAGCTGTAGTATGGTTCCTCTCAGAAGTCTTCGGGTAAATGGCTGAACCAAGGGAAGTACAACTTGAACTCGCACGCTTCTGTGGAATGCCGATGGCATCTGCAGGCAGCAGCACGAACTTGAGAACTACCTGTGGCGTAACAAAATTGATGTCGCATTTATTCTCTAAGCAAAGTTAAAACAAGAGTAATATTTTAAACTCAGGGGTTACCAGACTCTTCGGAATGACAGAATTGGCAGACAGGGAGGTGGAACCGCCATTTTACTCAAAAAACAAAGTTGCTTATGCCCCTGTCACGCTGCCACCACTAACAGCGTTAGAGTGCACGGCTCTTAAAACACGTATTAACAGGACAACGGTGATGCTGGTAGCCCTCAGTCGGCCCCCCCCCCCACTCTCCAGATTTCGACAAGACATCGAACAAATCCTCGCAATGGAGAAGCACGTTATAATTGCGGGAGATTTCAGCGCCGGGCACCCCTGGTGGTACTCCCGCAGAGCGAACGCGGCTGGAAATCTCCTGGTAGAACTTATAACAGAAAATGACGACCTCGAGGTTCATCTTCCTGCAGAACCCACATTTTGGCACAAAACAGGCCACGTAGACTCTGAACTTTTGGAATTCGCATCCACAAAAAATATGGCACTAGGAAACAACTTCATTGTGTATCACAGCCTGAATTCCGACCATCTTCCAAAGCATTTCGACATCCGCGGCGCCATCTCGAGCGGTCTGAGCAGCCCTCTGAGTCGCGCAGATATAGACTGGAATAAATTTACGCTTGAAATACATAGTATGGTGCACACTGGGATGTCATACTACAGCGAGGCGGACATTGACGCCGCCATTGAAAATTGCACCGCTTCGCTGCACACGGCCAAAAGAAATTCTACCATAAGCCCACCCAGGTTTGGCACAACCCTGAGGTGAAGCAGCTCATCGCCAGGAGGCAGCGCTTGACGAGACTTTGGCGGCTTACCTGCCAGCCCGAGTACAAAGTGCTAGCAAAGTGGCTACGCAACATCATTCGGCAACAAATTAAAATTAACAAAATTGAACAGTGGGAGAAGAAAATGTTAAACACTGCACATTCGGACCATTCCTTGTGGAAATTATTAAGGGCATTTAAAGTCTCCTCGAACGACAACTCAGGCACTGAGGCGCTGCATACTCGCCTCGGCCTGCACCTCTCCTCCGAGGAAAAGGCCAAGGATTTTGCAGACTGTCTGGCAGAACAATTCATAGACAACCCTGCGACGAACCCCGAGTTAGAACGGGAAGTCCAGGCCTGGGTACAAAACTGGGTGGCACAGAGGCATGAGCAGCACTTGCCCCTCACACCCAAGAGGACTTCTGCAAGCTCATTAGGAAGCTACCTATTGGGAAAGCCACCAACACGGACAGGGTGAGTAATGAGGAACTCAAGCATCTCCCGAGGAGAGCCCTGATGCACCTCACAAAAGTTTTCAACTCCTGTTCACAACAAAACTACTTCCCTAACACTTGGAAACGAGTCCATATCATAATGCTCCCGAAGCATGGGAAAAGCACCAGGAAGCCTCAAATCTACCGCCCCATTAGTCTCCTGTCAACTATTGGCAAATTGCTCGGAAACGTAATACCGTTTCGACTCCAAAATCAACTTTCGCCACTGGATGACATTTCCAACTCTCAATTCGGCTTTCGAAAACAACGTTCAACAGATCTACAACACTTAAGATTAACTGATGACGTGTAAGAGCAATTTAACATTGGGGCTTCAACGTTGGCACTACTTCTGGACGTAGAACCTGCATTTGATCGGTGCTGGCACAACGGTCTTATTTACAAACTGTAGCGAAAGTTTCCCAGATTCCAAAATTCCTTAGAACTGCTGCACAACTTTTAAGAAAACAGACGCTTCTACGTCCAAGTGGGCGGCTCCTCCTCTAAGGAGAGAGTCATGCATGCAGGCATCCCGCAAGGTCCCATCATGTCTCCGCTATTGTACATACTCTTTATCAATGACATCCCCGTGGACGCCAGATGCAAAGTGGCCATGTACGCTGACGACACTGCCATATACAACCATCATAAAAATCCTCGTTTGGACCTATTAGAGATGCAGCGGTATATTGACCGCTTCTTTCATGGCTACATGACTGGAAAATTAAAATCAATGCAAATAAATGCCAGCTTATCTAATTTTCAAAGCGGCGCCCTTTAGCTGTAGACCTAACGGTCGGTGGTCAAGTATTGCACTGTCGCGAGCAAGTCAAATACCTCGGTGTGACTTTGACACGCACAATGAACTAGTCCACTCACATAAAAGATATTGCCAACAAATGGCGGCAGCAACTAAAGATGTGCTCCCCATAATTAGGAGGACACAACTGAAACTCCACTCGAAGGTTATCTTGTACAAGACGTTCATTCTGTCAGTGGTTCTATACGCATGAGTGGCCTGGGCAAACGCATCCAAAACATCAAATACCTTCAAACACTGCAAAACCTCTCCCTCAGGAAAATCCTTTCCATTCCCATCCGCACTAGAAACCACTCCCTCCATCAAGAAGTCCGCATCCCGACCATCCCCGAGATATTGGAAAAAAGAGCCTCTTCCATGTGGGCGCACATTCGTCGGCATACAAACCCTTTAATCCATAACATCGGAAAAGGCGAGCCAAAACACCACAACATAAACGGGTGAAAATACTGTAAATAAGGACGGCTCGCCACCCATTGCGCGTCCAAA
Source organism: Mantis religiosa (assembly GCA_030765055.1). Classification (NCBI taxonomy): domain Eukaryota; kingdom Metazoa; phylum Arthropoda; class Insecta; order Mantodea; family Mantidae; genus Mantis; species Mantis religiosa. The sequence goes on along the minus strand of CM060949.1, from coordinate 187,192,313 downwards.
ATTCCCGGTCCAAGGCCTCACAAACCATCGGCAGGTCCGCAATTTGGTATTCTAAGACTTCATCTATATCTTATGATTTAACAGTTAAAGAATGTTATGAAAGTTAAATCATAATATAAAGGAACTTAGAACCATTAAGAGGAAATTTAAGAAATAAATTATGCATTAGATGTCACATATTTAGTGATTCTCTAACACCCCCCCCCAAAAAAAAACAGTAGGTCCAATTTTCTGACCAAAACAGATCTTTTGGAGGTGTGTGTTGATATTTCTGGACGATACATGGTGCTTTATAGGTGACTAAACAAATCATAATGTTGCCATTTAGCAGTACAGATAGGCAACGTCAAGAAATATGATTATAAACAATTTGGTATTAAACTAACTCTACTCCAATGTACTAACCCTATTTAAAATAACAACATTATTACTTATGAACATTACACAATCTTAGAGCTTAACCTACAGTAATTAAATAAACAAATATGTTGTTGACACATCAGATGTTTCGTTGTACGTTGACAGTACACTATTTCATTGTGAACTCCAACTGCCGGTCAATCAAAAATTGAATATCGGACCGGCCTGTTGCCTCTATCACGTGATAATATTGAGTTTGTAATGATTGATGGCCACTAATTCTGCTTACAGCAATGTTCCTATCACTAATACATAATTATATCATATTTAATCTCAAATTTTGAGGCTGAATACTGTGACGCCCTAACCACTGAAGTCACATGAACATATCTGTGTTAGTCAAAACAGTCACATGTGACATCTCACCCTCGTTACTGTCAGTAACAAACTTTTTGTTTAGTGGTATGTTCACCTTTTTTAGATAAAACTTCTGTAAGAAAACACACATTTCACACCAATCACTGCAATACATTCTCCCAAAATATAACCACATCTCAACGCTGTGCCAGGTACGTAACAGCTTCCTGGCAAGCCATAGATGATCCAAGTCAGCTACCCTGTAAAACTTCACAAATACACAAAAAATACTCTGCACTCTAACTTGTCCAAAGCATCCAAGATTACATTTCAGCACTTCCTTGAAGCTACAACATCTGAACTAAATCAAACACACATAATAATCTAGGGGCACATCTCAGCACTGATCTAGAAGACACATACACACTTGCAATGACAAGACAGATAGAAAAAGAAGAAACAACAGCACACACCTGAGAAAGCTCTACAACACAAAACACAGAGAATATTAGAATTTACACATAACACGGGTAATTAAAACATAACCTCTCTAAAACTTCACTACTATTCAACATTTACCAAACCAAAGGATGCAAAATAAATTTTAGAAATACCTAAATATAAATTACCGCTATAAAGAAGTACATTATAACCCTGCTGCAAGGAAAATTATTAGACATCCAAAATAATTTAACACTGCAAAGAAAAACCTGCTCACCTAAATTTGTAGTTATTATTGCCAATATGGCTTGAAATGAATAAAGTAGGAAAATCTTGCCAAAAAGCTTTTACTAAAACAAAAATTATACTAAATTTTAAAGTTTCAATTTAAGAAAGGAAGAGAAACACATTTGATGACAACCCTGCAATAAAATAGTGCAAATAATAAAAAATACCAACAAACATAACATGTTAAAATAATCTTAACTCACCATACGTTGAGAACACATTTCAGAAAAATGTACCTTCACAAGAAACATTAATCTTTGTTCTAAACACTTACTGAAATTATTTACATTTTTCAATGTAAACTTTTACTACTAAAATAACCAAAACCACTTTCTCTCACTTTAAAACGCAATAAAAATGTAATATTTTACCAACCAGACTCTTTTGTAAACTGCGTTGCCTCCTATACAAATATACCAAGAAGTGACCATACCTACTATCATATACACCTTAATTGAAATTTTGAAAGTTTTGCATGCTAACAATCATTTGCAAAAATCCGAATATTACGCAGAACTTACAAAAATTCTTTCAGAAACAACCATTTAATATCGAAAAATTATAACCTTACCTCACAGACGAATACTAGTACAAATATTATGTGAAATACAACAAATCCTCACACTATGACACTGAAATATTCATTAATACAAAAATTCCAAAATCTTATCATGTTCCTATTTTACTCCAAAAAAGAATCTAATATTGAGTAGATGACTTGAATCCAAGGGAAAAGTACACTTAACACTTTTATCGAAATTTATGTCCAACCATTAAACAAGAAATTAATTGTGGAAACGTAGAGTCAGACTGCAAAATTCAATGCCATAGCCGGGATTTGAACCACGGATCTTCTGCTCTCCGTCCAGCCGCTCTAATCTTTGAGCTACTATAGCAAACGTGCCGATATGACATTACATGTAAGTACTTTAAGTTCCGGGCTTTATAGTTAACCACCATTAGGCCAATTAATGGAAATTACTTGTTCTTTCACACTGGCCGTGTGTAGGCTAAATTGTGGAAACGTATAGTTAGACTGAAAAATTCAAATACAACTTACATGTTTTAAGTCACCATTAAGCTACTTGTCTCATGTGTTTGAGAATTCCTAAGTGGTTTACCGGGAAAAATACGAGTCAGTATCATATCGGCACGTTGGCCGTAGTAGCTCAATGGTTAGAGCGGCTGGACGGAGACCAGAACTCAGTACCTGGAGCCATGTTGCCAATACTGTTGACCTTTACTACAATGTCTAACACTTACTTTGGCAGTTTTCATTGACCTAACTGACTTATCCTATGTTACACGATTAAACAAATTATCGTTTAACTAGAATGCTTCTTTATTGAAGCCTTTGCCTGTCTGTCTTAAAACTTGAACTGCTCAGCTCACCAACTACTGACAGAACTTTCATAGCTTACCCCTATCCCTACTTTTTATTTCATAATTATAAAACGTAATATTACCTGGGTAAGATGAATATTTGGTGATACCAGAACTCTTTACTCCAAATTCAAGGCTCGCTGTTATGTCAGGAGTCAAAACTGAGAACATATGTCATTCTAATAATCAAAAACAGAAGTTGTACTTAGATATAGGGAATATATGGGAATTTTGGACAAACATTTGATAATAAATGTTCTGACGGAAATACAGTTTTGATTTCAATTTAACCGTCAGATGGCGTTCTGTGTGTATGAATGTTAAGTTGGGAAATAACAAATGACGGTCATATAAAGCAGTTATATACCAAGGATACAACTTTACAACTACAGAAGCAAACATTTAGATGAGTTAAGTTACTGTTTACACTACACATCTAACCACTTTATCAAAATATAATATATTAATATATTTGTATGAAAAACGAAAGGTATAGTTGTAATTTTCTTGGAATAAGATTTGAAGTTTCCTTCATTAATGAAGTTTGTATAATTTACCTTGATTAGAAATCATAAGTTATAATCAAAATCTTCGTACAGTAACAAGCAGTTATTGTTTAGGAGCATAATTCGCATCAGCATATTCTGTCCCATCAACGGTTTTGAAATGATGTTTGCTTTTATTTTAAACTTCTCAATATTGTTTATTTTAAAATTATTTACTTTATTTCTTGCAATTCTCAAGATTATATAGAAGTAGCATGGAGTTAAAAATTCAACCTACTTTTTAAACAATTAACTGTATCCTTCTTGTAGCTACAACGAAATGTGTTATTGAAGTACCTCTGTAAAAGTTTATCTTAGCTTCATAACACATGAAAAAATAAGACTTTGTGGAAGAGTGGTTTGAGGAAGTATTGTGACGTATTACGTTAGCCGCATATTTGACATCCGAGGGAACCTTTTAGTTTATTGATTGTCCACCAGGGGAGGAGAAATGCTACCCCAAAGTTCCAGGCGAGAGCGTGATGCTCTCCATAGATGGCGTTACTTGTATAATTTTATATCGAGGAGAAGTATTCGTTTTTATTCACAAAGCTTTATTACACACTGTAACTACATTTACTGCATGTAACTTAGATTTAATTGCTTTTTCTTATGTATAAAAAGCAGTAGTTGTGATGTATATCTAAGGACAATGACTCGCACACAAATGATTGTGGCTGGTAAGGCAAGCCTTCTAAAGGGGTTATATATTAAACTTTTCGTCTCCTTTAACTATTGTTTTAATGGTAATACCTTGACAGCTTAACATAGTTGAAATTTTTAGCATCTGTACTAATTATAATAAGAAACTTTCAAATTATTTGTGTCCTTCAGTTACTTTTGATTGTTAAGTTCCGTAGAGGGGTATACAGACACGGGGACTTTTAGTGATTCCCAAAATACATACTTCCATTTAAATTTTGGTTTAGAGTACACAACCACTTATATACGTGGTAAACTAAGTAAACCGTACATGGAAACATGTCTTTGGCAGAAATCAACACAGTTTAAAACACATAGCTAAAACATTGTACAATTGACAAAAATAGCAAGTAACGTTAAAACTTTAAAAACGATAAGACGACAGCGTTCACCTTTAACTTAATTGACATGGTTAATCCTTTATCATATTCTGAGCCTCGCCCTTGTAGTCCGGTACTCATCTTCCGCTGAAGTCATCCAACGTCCATATCACGTCAGTTCAGGTAAGAGATTACGTCACACTTGCTGGAGTAACTTGCACTTCTAGACGTAGTAATATATTAATGTCCGATTGCACCAACAAATGTTAAGGCTTAACACATTCGTTAGTCCGTTTAACAATAGTCATAACAAAAAGTACAATGCACCAACAAGTGTTAGTTTAACATTCGTGTTAAACCTCTTGTTAAACTGACAAACCATATTTCTCTTGTTAGGTAGTTAGCATCTTCAAAATTATCAAGATGTTGGTCCTGAACAGATTTTGATGTCGATTTGTTATATTTATACCGGCATTCGTAATAGAGTACGGCCTATGAGGAGAAATGATTTTGAGGGGTAATTAGACGGAAGTGTAGTCTGTCGAAACAAGTTGTTAGGAAGGTTACTGAGAAAGTACAAGAAAGGATAGCACTCGCTAATCTCGCCTTTGCTTCAATAATTAATAACTTTGCGATTTTATAATTCACTGAATTCTGTGCACTGTGTACCTCCCGTCTTGTAACGTTCAAGTCACTCGTCACTTCTGTCCATCTTCACACCTCGTTTTAAATTTACGTAATACTGACGATGTTGCTTCGTACTTCTGGCCGTGACATTTGCATTCCAATTAAACTCACTTTAAAGTTTTTGCCAAATTCTTATGTTTCTCTTTCACATCCCTCCTCTTATTTTCCACAATATCCTTGCTAAGTGAACTAACAATTCTTTCACCATTGATGATAAATTTGTCTCACGGCTTCTCTTCTGATTTTGTTCACCCAACGTTTTTTCAGCTTTGTGTAAACGAAAATAAAAACAAAAGCACATTACAGTACATTCAGTAAATAATATTCATCCAGAGCCTTCTGTATCTGTAATAGTTAACAGTTTCTTAGAGCTAACACCTGTTTTTTAGCATTCTCAGAATCAAGTTGGGGAAAGCAAGAATTTTAACGGCAATGTTAACGCTGTAACAATTGTTACGTTACATTTCTTAACGTCGTTTTTAACATCTGTTCTTGAAATCGAGCATAGTAGTGTTAAACGTCTTATGTACAAATTGTCACTGAGTAATCTGTACAAAACTTTGAACACTGATAGTTGAGGTACTGTTCACAAGTAAAAATTTCAGACTATTTCGAAAAGAATAAAACGTACCAGTTCAAGTCTGATTAAACATATTATAAAGTTTGACATTTTTAAAGCTAATTCAAGATTTATTGTTATGCCAGTAACTCAAATTTAATATGTTAAATCTTTGGCTGCTTGGAGCACTCTGATGATACACATAGAACAACGAAACTGTGTCCCCGAAAACGATATTTGAGTGCAAAGGATTTAAGTGGAAATCTTTGACCAATATAAGACAATTATGTTTCACCGATAATATATACATTTGGTATCAAATGTATCCCGAAGAAACGTTTCTAAAGGAGTTCGTTGTGTGTGTGCGTGTGCGTGTGCGTGTGCGTGTGCGTGTGTGTGTGTGCGTGTGTGTCAGCGCACTCTAACTGGGAGTATAAATCCAAACCGACCTTTCTTATAAATAAGACATGCTAATTACTAACTCTGTACATGACGTTATCCTAACTTCTGTTATATCAGTCTGGTGTTCACAAGAAGGTACAGAGCAGAGAGGTACCAGTCCTTCAGACAATCTCTAGGGTTTATAAATATGGGTTTATAATTTTACTAAATTTTGTTACAAACTTTTGAAAATATTCGTAAAACTTGTTTCTCGGTATACGATATTACAGCCAGAGTCATCTGTTGGCAACAGCAGTGTGTTAGCTTGTCAACGAAAATGTTTCATCTGGCGGAAGATCATTGTAACTAAAAGAATCGTCTCGTGTAACATATTTATAATAGTAACTCGACACACGTTACTTTCTCAACCAATGTTTCCAAAATGCTTATCTCTACAGCAACTTCAATTCTAAGATAAGGACTTCCTGAAACTGTTTTGATGTATATTCAGTTATATAGGTGTGGTACAACTGAATGTATAAACAGCGGGTCGACCCTTGAAACTCCATGCTATTTATATGAACTCATGGTAATATTCATATTCATTTATTTCATCCTTAACATCATGTTTACATAATACGGAATCGTCAACATTATACAATAGAAATCAAATTTAATTTAAACTAAAACAATACAATTAAGAATAATTCTCACTCACACAGCCTTAATTAGCTAGTTTATACAGAACTATCCATTTACATGTTCCATAATGGAATAAAATGAATTTTCTACTAAAAATGCTTTGAGCTTTTTCTTGAATATATTCACACTTTGTACGTTCTTTATATTAGTAACTCCCAATCAAAAACCTACATCACCTTCATCCTACATCATTCAATAAAAATCCTACTTGCGGTAAAACCCTTAATGGGTGGGCACGCAGCAAAAACCTTCTGGCTGTATACAGCCAGCCAGCACGAGCGAGCTTTATATTAGGAGGTAGTCAGTTGAAAAATATAATCCCATTAGGATAGGCTCTGGCTTCACCTAGGTTTGTTCTGCAACATTGGACATGTAAATGTTTATTCTGCTTTGTACTATGAAAATGAATCTCTTTATTGTTTGGTAGCGGATGCCTTATTTCTCTGATATGGTTGATGACTTCTAATAAGTATATACTTGTTGTAGTCATGACGCTTAATTTTTTAAAATAATTTCCTGCATGATGTTCTGCTCGATTCACCAGCCATTATTCTTAAAGCCCGCTTTTGCAACCGAAATAGTTTTTATGACTCCGTTTAGATAATTACAGGACTGGAGGCTTACATTTTCAAATGTAAAGATATTTCATCGTGTATGGTTACAAAAGTGATAAGAGAAGGAAGCAATGATAAATAAATATTCAGTATTTAAATATTACAAAAACACAAATTTAACCAATTTGAGTATTATCAGTAAATGTTCTTTGAAATCATTTCTAGCAACATTCATAGGAATTAAGATAGAAGTTGCTGGGAATATAAGTTCTATCAAGAGTTATTTAAAAATGACTATGCTTTTCTTTTGTGTTTTGAAGTTTCATAGAACCTGTCTCTAATCTGTTACACAAACTGATGAATCAGTAATATAAACTCGATGTCATGTCTCGGACTCAAATCATGAATATTCAGATTGCACTCACGTCTCATGATTCTATCTGTTCCTTACAATTTGTTTTCATAAGTATTCTATACATTCACTACATGTTTCTTCATCCACTTTACATATTTCATGTTAAATATTGCCGAGTACATTAAACATATTGATGAAGATCTTTTACTTCGTTGAAGAAATTAAAGTGTAATAAACGTGATTAGTGTTGACAAGATCATTAACGAATAATACCGTACTTACAGATTGCAAGTTTCCATTCGAGACTTAAACACAACAAATATTCAGAGAATATAAATATAAACTTATTTCTCTCCATATGGATAACTGAAAATTAATATAATATCTATTAATATTCATAATAGGAAATGTAAACGCTAAGAACAAGCTACTAAACTTATGTAACGTCTATCTGCTTTCTAAGAATATCACGCAAATTAATATAAAATGTGAATATTGCAAATATATTCAGGAAGAAATCAGCTTTTTGAGTTACTGCTGATGAAGGTATATCAGAAAGACCAAAATGGTTCTTTGTACTCCCAGAACAAGAAACAGCTGTAAATTAAAATGTTGAGTCATAACTTGAATTAGTCAATTGCCTTTCGCGACGCTGCACACCAGCGCTCCAATGTATCATGTGGCACACTGGAGCATTGCCATTTTCCCTCTATAGCCCTGACCAATGTGGTAGAAGTTAAGGAATGTGTGGCTTTTTCAAATTTACATTAGATACTATATAATGTAAAGTAATTCGTATGTTATTTTGGAAGTAGCAAGACAGTCTGATGTTTATCTAGTTTAACGTGTAGCCGTTACAGAAACAGTTGGTCTAAGAGTAGTTTATACGTACGTATATGCAGTAATTCTTAGGAGTACAGCATCGAATATTTTCATATTCAGCAGTAAATTAAATACAGAAACAGAGTCTTTGAAAACGAACTTCTCCTATACGTAAAGTATTTTGGAAATGTTTATGAATCCTTAACGGTAGCCAACATGCTTTTTAACGCCAAGGAGCTCCTCTCATTTGTAAAAAGTACAAAGATGTCTAGACCTGTTTATGTGTATAGCACGATTCCAATATCTTTGTCTGTTCCAATAGATGGACACTAAATCCAGACTTTCAGTCACTTGTCAAATCTGGACTAGATCCTTTAGCGGCAGTAGGGTGTCTGTAGAAGTAGATGTTTAAACGTGAAGTACTTTTGTTTGTTTGTTTATCCTTTAAGTATGCGCAGGGTGTAAGTAGCTGAACTGCAGTTTTATTTCAGTTGCCTAGAAGTAGCCTCGGTCTTTTGTACTTTTCTCCGGGGTCCAGGTCGTACTCATCTGGGCCACGAACGAGACGATGACTTGGTCCTGACCGTCTGTGTTTTGCCCGAAGATTATTGTTGCGTGCCCACACAGAATTGGGATTAACGGCAAAAAGGATCTTTTTTTTACTAATAATGGGTTGAGGATGGGGTGTTGCGAATGAGGATGGTAGATATCCTGAGGCAGTAATTTCACTCCTTTGAAGGAAGACAGGATGCTCTGGCTATTGCACCTGGCGATAAAGTAGGTTAAATGTAGATGACGATGATGATAACTATAATGATGATGATAATAACAATATATAAGCTCGAGGATACCTACCAGGGCAATCCTCACAGAGTGAAGTGTGACTCCCCCCTCTAGTGACCAGGGAGTTACCGAGCTGTCCCAAAAGGGCGCCCTCCGTGAGGCTTTCCATAGGCAAGATTTAGAGACTAACAAGCCCCCCCCCCCCCGCCATCTGGTCCAATGGACACAAGACGGGATGGAAGTGGATACGTCATATACGCACGCCAACCCCAAAGGCGAAGGCTACCGATTAACCTCGGTAGGGCCGCCTGCTGATCTAGCACACCTTCTACCAGCTATGCTGGCTAGTTCGCGGGAACATTATGGCTTCCCTCAACCCAGTCCGGAGACGTGTCCGATCTCCACGGGTATCGGGAACCACTGCCCCTTCGAGTCCAAACCAATCCGAACAACTCCCAATCAGGGAATGGCTCGAATGTTAGGCCCAAAGTTCCTCTAATAACCTCAAGCGGTACCACGAGTGCTGGGGTCCGCAGCGCCCGCACCACGCCAGCTGAAAGGGACGGATCCCCTCCCCTACGGGGATGATGATCATGATAACAATTTAGTTGCTTCAATCCCAGCCGCACGTACACTCTGACCTGGGATGTTCAAGTTTCCAATAACATTATTAATGTCCATTCTTGTATTTCCAGTAATTTAATAGCAACAGCATGAAGCACGGTTGACCCGCTGTTTAAACATTTAATTGTATCACTCTTGTATCTACAAAGAAATATGTAATTAAACACGTTCTGTAAATGCTTCTCCTAAATTGAAACAGATGTGACAAATAAACCTTTGACAAAGAGTTGGATTAGACAGTAATGTGTGTACACAGCATTAAGTTACTAATATGAATATGTGTTTTGTAAGAGACAACTGTTTTAGTTGTATTGATTGTCCGCCAGGGAAGATATAATGGCTATACATCTGACAACGGAGCGCGTGTTACTATCCATAGATGGCTCTACATGTCATAGCTTATACCGGGCAGTAATATCTGTAATTGTTTACAAAATTTTACGGCCGATTGTAGTTATGTTCAGTTGATACAGCATAGATTTAATTAGTTTTTATGTTTTGAAAATAAACTGTAGTTATAATTTATATAAACGCCCCCTCGAACGAACAAGTGTGTTATGTGTGAAAACGGAAGTAATTCAAATTGAGTTGAAGTAAAGGCTTTTCCCCTTTTATAACATGTGGGTTTGATATCAATTTAGAAATTCGGTTTTTGAGATTTGAATCTGACCATTAACATAAATGTGTATAGAAATGTTTCTGTTCATTACAAATGAGAGGAGAGCCTTGCAACTATGTAGCGCTGCAAAGGTTCATAAGCATTTCAAGAGCAGCTCGTAATATGTAAAAGCTACACTTTGCTTATCTTCTATAACACTCGTGAGGATTACACCGAGAAAAATGGCAATTATTTCCTGTGTCACATGATATCTTGGAGCGCTAGTGTACTGGGTCGCGTAAGGCGATTGGTTAATTCAAGTTATGATACATCTCAATATTTAATTGTTTGATGTTCTATGTGTACATTTTGATCTCTCTGATGGGCTTTTATCAGCAGCAACTCAAATAGTTTATCAGTTATTGAATATATCTGTGTAATACTGGCACTTTCTATTCATTTGTGTTATATTCCCAGCAATGAAGTAGAATTTGGATAAATTTAGTAGTATGTTCTCAGCGTTGATGTTTTCTGTTATAGAGATTAAATAATATTTTATTAACTTTCAGCTATCCCAGAAGAGTGGAATCGGTTTACGGTTTATGTTCTTTGCATATTT